>VDFB02168118.1:107766086-107791605 GCA_007258455.2 Sequoia sempervirens
TTCTATTTTTCCACATGTGAAGAACAAAGAAATTCATTTTTGATGAAAAACCTATGTTTAATAAAACTTAAAAAACAAATACATAACAAAACCAAAACATATTAAAATTATATTCATTTGATAGCTTGTTCTGAGGAATACCATAATCATTTGAAATAAATTTTAAATGAATTCATTTGATCCCCCAAAAGTTAAATCAAAAGTGATTTTTTATCAGCATTTTGATAGGTGTAAAGGAGACGCATTTATAGGTATGGTTTAAAACTAGTGAGGTTCTATCATAGGGGGTTTGAGCTAAGGTGATTTGATCAAACCCTCTTCAATTGGAATCCTTAAAATAGAAATTTTTAAGTCTTAAATCATTATATTTTCTAAAAATACGTGATTTCAGGTAAAATTTGTTCCTCTCAGGAATTGTAAACCACTATTATGACAACACCCCCTGCGAAAGAGACACGTGGCAACAAGTTGGGGCGCGCTCATTGATTCCTCCTCTTTGCATTGAAAGGCTACATAGTGAAGACATGTGGAGGCATTCTTTACTATCGACACTAACTGTGGGGTTTGCCAAAAAGTGTACGCGGATGAAAGCTATGTGGCATGCAGATGGGGCCCGATTGAAAATGAAGGGGAGCAGCCCATAAGTGCTTGCGGTGATAACACGTGGAAGAAGCCAATATGAGAGTGAGGGAAGGCTTCCCATTGGTGAGCACCTCGTGGACATGTGGCAATAGCGGATGTAGTTCATAAAGATGAGGCGTGGGCTAGTACTTAGTGAAAATAAAAACCACCTAGAGGGAGCTCGAGGAATTTAACATTCACAGCTTTTAGCGACTGCTAGGGGCATTTTGCTTGCAAAATGAGGAACCCAAATTTTTTTTTGGCTTGCAGACCAGAGTCCCATCCATGGGGTGACAGAGTTAGATCTTAGAGAGAGCGACCTACAGAGGCAGCTAATCGGCCTTGGGTGGTATCGATATGTTGCACAGATTCTCTTGCACTCTGCTCAGATTGATCATTTCTTTGTAAGGAAGCGTCATAGATATACCAACCCCAAAATCGAGTTGGAAGAGTAGTCGCGCTATCGGGTGTGTGACGCCCTTGATATCTTCTATAATAGGGGGTTGATTGAAGCTCTAGAAAGTGGATGTGTTCTGCTGCTTCTCTCCTATCTTTGTCGCAATCTGCTTCGTAGTCACCACCAAGTTGTCAGAAAGAAAAAGGGAGGGTAAACCCATCTGGGTTAGCTGGGAGAACCTAGCCTGCATGCTATTCATGGTCTGGTCCATTGTGGCAGTGCACTCGCTAGCATGGAGGATAGCTGAGTGTCGATGTATGAACTTGTTTGCTATTTTGGCAGCGCCCTTCCGATCCCTGATTCCTGCATTTTCTAAGTCCTCATCCAAGACCATGTATAGCTTATCTAGCAAAACTTTTGCTTCAAGAACCCTCACTGCGATGATATGCATGAACTGCTCAATCGCTCCACGAACTTCCCTACCCAAGCTTGTCGCCTTCGCCATAAATTGGAGCATCAACTAAAGTGTTAGGCATAAGGCCTTGACCTTATCCCAGTATGAAATGTATAATTGCTGAGCCACTGGAAGGAGGTACAATTGGGAAATAGGGGGTTGGGGAAGACTCTTTACAAGGGAAATCTCTGCATCCCTTGAGCTGACATTCTATATTAGTTTTGCGATCCTTTGGTTTGCGGCCACAAGCTGTCCTTGGATGTTTCTTAGTTCTGCGACTGGTTTTCCTTTGCCCGATTTTTGTTTGCTGATTCTGCCTCAAGGAAAAGCTTCATCTCTTGGAGTTCTTTCTCCAATTGAGCCCTTCAGGCCTTGAAGTTGGCATCCTTTTGTTGCATTTTTTTGCTCCAATTGAGTGCATTGACATTCAAGCTCCTCACTTTTTTTTTGCATCCCCTACTCCGCCAGAGCCAATTGGCTCTGATATTCTTGGTTCCTCCACCACAACGCGGTGACTAGATTGGGGTCATAGGATTGGAACTTTGCAAGTTCCTCTTAGAGTTTAGTTTTCTCTACCTACGCCGCTTGCGCTTTCTTCGATAAGTGCACAATTTCTATTTCTCTCACTTTTTCCTTTGCCATCAAGACCTCAATCCTATTCTTTACAAGTTTCAGCTCCTCCTCCCTTTTCTTCAGCTGGCGACTGGACTTGAGGAAGTCGGTGGTCACCACCCGCTGTGTTTCTTCCATGAGCTCAACCTTGTCCTGCAGCCAGGCTATGCTCAGATCAAGTCCCATGACAAACATGTTGTAATCATCAGGCTACATTTTCCCCTGCGGTTTGATAATGTTCAGATACATGGTTGCGAAATGCAGTGATCACTGAGCCTCATTGAAGATAGTTTGTACCTTTGGCTTTGCCGACTTCTTGGCATCCTTGGCCCTTTGCTTTTGGATTTTGATAGCCAACACTTCCTTTGTTTTATTGCCTTGCATGATAAATTGGGTTGGCGACTGAACTAGACCATTTGCGAAAGGTGCACTGGGAGGAAGGGCGAAAGGGAACATGAGGGTAGTGGTTCCATATGTTTTCTTCTTTGGAAGAGTGACTCTGCTAGGAGAAAGAAGGAATGGGCCAAAACCCAGTTTGTGAACCAGCGGGAGGACTCATTAGGTGTTGTGGTGGTAGTGGAGTCATGGCAGACTCCATCTGCTGGGCGAACTAAGTTGGGCTCAATATAGTAGTAGTAGGAGGGGTATCAATGGCGGCCACATATGCAAAGGGTGAAGAGATAGCAGATGTGGACTGGGCAGTAGTGAAAGGTGTAAGGGTTTGTGGAGTCGAGACAAATGGTCTCACCTGGGAGAATTGGGAGAAACCTCCCATGACCATTGGGGTAGAAACGGAAAAAGAAAGGCCGACACTTGTGGTGAGGGGTGTTGCAGACACAGTAGGAGTAACTAAAGATTGTGAAACAAGATAAGAGGGAGAAAAAGTTACCTATGGTGCGAATGACTATGATCCTTGGCTCGTCGCTAGCTCTATGCTCATTGTGGGCCCCAGGCTTGTTACGGGCTCCTGCGAACCCTCTTCTTCAACTACATCTGTGTGCTGCCTCTTGTTGGGTGGTGAGTCCTCCATTTGTACGGTCTCTGACTATTGTTGCTGGGTTTTTTTGACCTTTTTGCGGTCCAAGTGTGTGTATACAAGGCTCCCAACCATGATATATTGATCTACACATTTGAAGAGGCTTTGCTAGGATGCTCCATCACCTTTTATTTTTGCTATGCTAGGGATGTCTATACTTCACTTTCCTTCTTTGTATGTGTTTTGGATTTCGTCGGGTTGACATCTTCGTCACTTATGTCAGAATCAGTATGCATGTCATCCCACAAATTATCAAATCTTTCATCCATCGCTATGCTCTAGTAAGGAGCATCAAGGCATTGGATTTCTTGTTGGTAGATCCAAAAATCCCTAATTCTTTCCTTGCTCCAGTTCTCTTTCTTTGACAACTCACTACGGAGGGCGGCCCCGATTTTGCACTTCTCATTATACTTTGCTAACTGAAGGTAGAATTGAAGCCATGGCGGCCTGCTTTCATTGGTAGGAATATAGGCTAGGTCCACCAATAGGTTGTCACGCTCCTCCATCAGACTCCGCCGCTTTTCCCAATACGGATGGGGGCTATGGGTTACCTTGATGAATTCGTTACCCAAGTCATTGAAGGGGTTGTAATTCCATTTATTGCAGATCATCACTAACCCTAGATGAGCCAAATTTTCTTCTAGAAACTTGTGTGACTATTTTTTTTCCATTACCACCCATTTGAAGGTTAGCAGACATTTGAAAAATCCTCTCTTTCCCTTTCCTCTGCAAAATTTATAATCAATAATGGACATTTTCAAGAACATTTCAAGGGCCAATACCCTGTGTGTGACATACTCTAGGAGCCGGAATGGCTCCTTGGTAAAGCCACGTATGCAGATGAATGTAAAATCCCTCCCAAGGAATCGGTCGCATTCAGGATTGAAGCTTTGCATCCACTTCATCTGGTTGGCAGAAAGCCCATAGAGACAACCATTCTTATCGAAGTCTCATAGAATCAGAGTTAAGAAAAACTCCAAAAATGCATAATAGTCATGTGTTGTGGAAAGGAGGGGAGTCCATATAGAAACTAGCTTTTTGGCTCCCTTATCAATAAAAATAGATAGTGGCATCATTTTATTGAAGAAGTCAGGGTTCTGGTATAAGAACATATGAGCAAGCAAGGAAGGAAACCTGAACTTGTGCTGCATCTTATACTCCTATATTTGGCTCATCATTTCTTAGTAAATGACTCTTGCAAAGTCATACCAGAACAAGGACTTTTTCCTTCACAGCTAAAAACCCAAACCCAGCTAAAATCCTTGCACCCATTTTTCTTCGTCCAAGCCACAAACAAACACCATCATAGAGAGTGCATCCTGCATATCCTACTTGAAGGCGTTGTGCACAACTAGAATTTGTGGCGCACTCATTGCAAAATTCCTCAAGCCTCTACGTTTCCACATTATAAAAGTCTAAAGCTTTACCCCTGCCTTTCCAAAAGGTGCTCCCACTTTCTGGAACGTAAATATCTCCATTTTGTCTACTTTAGAGTGGCTCACAAGGATACATAGCATGCTCTAGATAGCGTCTTCGCTGATGTTGAATCTCAGCGTCTGATCTTTGATGGTATTGGTATTCAGGTTGAAATGTTTGATGGCCTCGTGAATAAGCTCTGGGCAGTGATGCACAAAGGGGACCATATACTGCAGAAGACTATTGAACCATAACTTATATGCTATTTTCCCTATGCTATCAACCTTTTTCATTCTTTCACACTCTCCTTCCCTAAGAGTCTTAGGGTTCTTCGCGAGGAAGGGGTCATGGATATTATCCCATTCCTCCTTTATTTGGCTTTGGTCCTTGTAATTTTTGGGTTTATCCAGGGTCTGCATGTGAACCCATTCTAGTTTTTCCAGCATTCTAGGCGATGCGTAAGAGGTGTCATCAAAGATATTGATGATTGGTGCCACTATCATGTTGTCATACAAGCTTTGGGTTGCCTCAGCCTGTGCCTCCATCTAAGAACTTCTGGCCATTTCAGGGTACTGTAACTTCAACCGCGTTAAAATTTTCTGTAATTCACTTCGGCTCTACTTATGCTCAAAAAATTTTCTCTGGTTAGTGTGCTAAAAAATATTTTTCGATGTTAGCTTCTTGCATGCAATACTAAGTTATTTCTTTCTTGGGCAGCCAACAACGCTCACCTTTTAGCATTAAATTCAGCATGTACTGCCAACTCTTTTGCTTGTGCGAAATGAATTAATTGCCATTTTGAAATAACCATAATTCATAATGACGATTTGGCAATCATGTTGTACAACATAATTTTCTTGGAACTTGAGCCAATTATTTGAAGGAAGCTTAGACTTCGCATGCTTTGGAAATTAATATCCCAAAAGGAATAATTAAACCCAAAGACTCAATAATCACTTGAAAAGATTTGCGTTACTCTTTGGAGTTTGAGAAGTGTCTGTAGAATGACACATCAACATCTGGCCATATAGACTACCACCGATGATTTCCACCACCTTATGCTAATTAATTAGCCCCCATTTATCTTGCACGCAACAAATCGTACCTAGTAGACACAACTGGGTGGGAAATTCAAGCAAGCCCTGGTGTGATTTTTCAAGTTGGTACTTAATTAGCATCATGCTTATGGTATGCAAATTACCATGCATATCCTAGCTATTTCTATAAATAAGCGCTTAGGCAGTAGTGGAATCACACTTAGCAATTTGAGTAGAATTGGTAATAGGCAGTTGGCTTAGAATTCAACATTAGGCAACTAAGTAGAATTTGTATAGAGCTAGACTTAGGCAATTTGTGTAGAGCTAGTGTCAGATAGTTGCATAGAGCTTGCCACCATGAATACCCCTATTAGGTTAGTCTGCAAGAAATTCTAGACAACATTCCTAGGGGAAATCTTGACTATACGTCTCAAAAGAATGACCAAGAATAAGCATTCACTAGCCATTATAGCGATGAAGTTGGTTCTGGGGGGGACTGTATTGAATACGAAGACAAGTACATAGTTAATATTGACGTATGCTCTCACTTCGTCACATCTATGCTTGAAATCTAGGTTCTCAAGTCGTTGATTCTTTGCCCGGTGCTTGAAATATTTTCGAAGAACCTAGGCAGCCTCAGAGAGGTGGTGGAAAATGCTGTGTTTTGTCTAGGCTTTCCAATGATGAGTGACCTTCAGAAGTATATTGAAGAAGACACATTAGTACCATGGGTACCATTCCTAAGTGGGTTCCCCATCCAGTCACATGAGGAGCATCGTCAAAGGGTAACTTGTGCTTGCCACTTCCTATTTCTCTTATACAATGTGGTGCCTTTCTACTACATCGACTGGTGCACTGACTTTAGGAACCTAGTGTTCCCTCCACCACTCACCATTGCTCCTACAAATGCTATTGTTGTTCCTATTGATGAAGTAATTCTAGACGCTATTGTCGATTCCTCCCTTGCCACTGCTCGTGACTAAAAACTTTTATGCCTTGAGAAATCATATTTTTGTTAATACGTTTTGTATATACGCCTAAAAAAGGCCTTACTGCACATATATATGAAGAAACCACATAATATATATAGATATACTTTTAAGCGTATGGCCTCAGAGCCATTTTGAAATTGTACTTATCAAAGTATATATATAATGAATATACCGCTTATATTAATATTATGTCTCCTTTGCCTTTTGATTTTCCAATGTGAGTTCTCTTTTTCTTTTTCTGCATATATGTGTTCATTTCAATTTTGCATATGGGTGTCATTTTTCTCTGCTTCATGAGTTGCAAGTTAGTTCTCTCTACCCTCTACAATAATGGGTTTCATTTGTTTCCTGCTTCCTCGCATTGTAGAATTTAATTAAATTGAAAGACTGACCAACAAAAAAAATGAAAGAAAAATAATTACACTACTCACATATTTACATTGGTAGAATAATATCAAAGCTTAATTAAACAGTTTTAGGTGAATTCTGTTAACCAAAATACCCAATGCTTCCTACTCCATATTTTCTAATTCGAATGGATGGTGTTGCTTGCATTGGATTATTTTGAAAGGGCCTTCCCACAGACTATCAAACTTTCCATGTTGGCCTGGCTTTGCGACCCTTTCATTGAATTTTAACACTAGCTCCCCGCACTTTAGACCTTGGTCTGAAGATTTCTTGTCAAACCATCTCTTAACCACATGTTGGCAGTTAGACATGGCTATCAGGGCCTTTTCCCTTTTTTCTTGCACTTCTAGTAACTCGGCTAGTCAAACCTCCATGGCGTGATTTTGTTCTACCTCGAGAGATTTAAGCATTTCAGTGCCAAAATCTCCATACAGATAGGCAATAGCACTTCTTTCCCATACACTAGCTCATACAATGAAGTCTTGAGGAATTTCTTGGGAGTTATGCGGTCCGCCCATAGTGCTACCCGAAGGTTCTTATGCCATTCTCTTTTGTGTTTCAACCCAATTCTTTTGATGAGTTAGACTAAACTTTTGTTAGTCGACTCAGCCAAGGCATTCCCCTATGGGTAGTAATTTGATGACATTTTCAAGAATATGCCATGCACGAGTGCGAATTGACATATCTTAGAGCCTAGGAAAGCCTTGGCATTGTTGGAGATGATGGTCTTTGGTGGGCCAAATCTTGTCACCAATTCTTCAAGGAAATCCACTTACTCCACCTCTGTCGCATTCTTTAAGGGCATAGCTTTGGTCCACCTGGTGAAGTAGTTCGTTCCTGTTAGAATCCATTTGTGTCTGGCGCTAGAGGCAAGATTGATCATTCTGATAAAATCAAGGCCCCATTGCGCAAATGGGTCATCAACCACTATCAGATTGAGAGGCATCACATATTTTTTTCTTCTTCCTGTGAAGAATTGGCATTCCTTGTAGGCTTTTACCAAGGAGTATGAGTCATTGAATAGTGTAGGCCAGAAGTACCCAACACACATGATTTTGATGGCTGTGGTCTTTGCGGACAAGTTCCCTCCTGTGGCACTGCTATGGAAAGTGTCAAGAATCCTCTTCACTTGCTCTGTGGTGACACATCACAATAGAACACCGTTGAAGTTCCTTTTGAAAAGGACCCCTTCGAAGAGCACATACCTGCTGTTTTGTAGTCCAGAGTAAAATCTTCTCTTCTGAGAAGGAAGGCCCAATGGGTATTTTCTCATGTGCATGAACCTTACTCTGTTTCCAGCCAACAACCTTCAGACTTAGACTCATTTGTTAGAACTAGCTCTGGTCACTCTTCTTCAACTATCATTTCTTTGTCATGCGCCAGATATTCGCACAATCCTCTTCCTTAGACGGTCTTTGTAGGCCTAACCTCGATGTCGTATTCAAGGATCTTAGTGATCCAATTAGTCCTATTATCGGTGATTTCTCCTTCTATGATTTGTTCGTGTATTCGTGCACACTAGAATGTGCAACATAAACAATCACCTTATTGCAAGATATGAGGTGTCAGAAATTCTTGAGTCCCTTAACAATTGTGAACACTTGCCTTTCGATGAAGTTATAGTTCATCTCATATTCCTTTAGGGTCCAGGAGTGAAATGCTATCGGATGTTCTCCCTTTCCTTCATCATCTTTTTGAGTTAAGACAATAGCTATGCTTGATTTGCTACTGAATACATATATTATGAAGTCCTTCGATAGGTCCTAATTAACCAACACAGGAGCTGAGGAAATAGCATCCTTAACCTTCTCAAAGGCTTCTCTAGCTTTTTTAGTCCATTTGAATAATTGATCCTTTTTTAGCATCAGGGTGATTGGTTTGATTAATCCTGCAAAATCCAAAATGAATTTGCTCACAAAATTTACCTTCCCTGAGAAAGATTGGACTCCTTTCTTGTTGATTGGTAGGGGAAGTTCTTTGATTGCTTGCACCCACTCGAGATCAATTGTAATTCCTTCTTTGGACACTACATGTCCTAATAGCTTTCCTTGCGGTACTCTGAAGACATATTTTTTTGGGTTTAGGGATACCCCGAACTCCTAGCATTTTTTCAAAACCATCTCAAGATGATCAAAGTGATCATCCTTATGTTTGGAGTAAATATTCAGATAATCCAAATAGATTAGGATAATCTTGTTAATCAATTCGTTGAAAGTGATATCCATTGCCCGTTGGAAAGTGGCTCCTGCATTTGAGAGGCCGAAAGGAATTTTAGCATATGTGAATGTTCCCCACTTGGTAGTGAACGTTGCTTTGTGTCGGTCCTCCTCTTTGAACTGGATTTGATTGTAATTGGAGAAGCCATCCAGTAGAGAAAAAAATTCCGATCTTGCCACTATTTGCAAGATTGACTCCATGGAAGGTGGTGGGTAGTGATTCTTTAGGGATGCTCTGTTCAGGTCCCAAAAGTCAACACATAGGCAGATATCTCCATTCTTTTTCTGGACTAGGACTAGGTTGGATACCCACGTACTGTGCTTGATCGAGAAGACGATATGAGACATAATTAACTTTGTCAGCTATTGCACCATCAAGGCTTCGATCTTCAAATTCATTGGCCTCTGTTTTTGGTAGACTGGTTTTGCACCTTCCATTAGCTAGATATTGTATGCTGGATGATGTTGGGATTGTATCCCTTATGGTCATTATATGACTAGGCCACCACTCCTTCATACTTCTCATAGAAGTTGATGAGCCTTTCTTTATCATGATGTGAAATGTCCTTCCCGACTTTGATCTTTCTTCCATCTTCGACCTGAAGATCCACATAGTCGCTTTTGTCTGCTACAATTTTTTTTTATCATTTCTTGCATCGTCATAATCGAACAGGTTTTTGAGAGTGACTAGTCCCTTCAGAAGCTTGTTGGATCTTAGTTGAATGATTTGTCTGTCATAGGCCTTGACAATCTGTGGTTGGAGTTGGTCGAAAAAATTGCCCAACTATTGGATGAATGAGGTGATATAATCATCGCTGTCAAACACATGCTAGCTTTGATCATTATTTGGAATTGTCAGTCGGAATATCATTCGTACAAAGTGTTTGTTATGAATTAGGTTAGAGACAGGGTCAAATTGAGATCCGATTGCGGCCATGCGGTTTGCATTAGCATTTTGTTCTCGGGGCACTGTTTGGATGTTGAAGGCTTCAAAACCTTCGATTAGGTCCCAAACTCTATGTCTATAGGATCTCATGTGAACATTCTTGGTTGTTGAAATCCATCAAACTTGGTTGACTACTAGTTCAGAATCTTTGAACACCATTAATTGCTTGATGCCCATCCGTTCTGCTAGGTTTAGACCTTGCACTAGGCCTTCATACTCGGCTTCATTGTTTGAACAAGTGAATTGGAAGTGGAAAGACTAGAGTGTCTTTTCATTGTGTGGGGATATCAAACATATCCTGACCCTTGCACCCACTTTTCATATTGCTCTGTCAAAGTGCAGTGTCCATAGCTCTGAAGCTTGATCGCTTTCAAGTTCCTTCACGACCTTCAGAAGCACTTGAAATTCATCATAGATGACATAAGTTCCTAACCTGATAGCATGATAGTTGCTGAAAGGATAAGCATCTATATATTTTCTCAAGAGGACTTCTTCTTGATCAGTTTGATCTCTGATCACTTTTTCATCTTCTAGCAACTCAGTGCGATACGTTTCCTCTTTGGTGAAAGAGGTATGAGCAACCTCAAAGTTGATCATAGCTTCATCGGCTACATGTTCCGAATGAAGAGCTTCAGAAACTATTTTCATTTTAGCTCCATTCTTGGTCCTTAGGATCAAGTGTGACTAGTTCAAAGAAAGATATCCACCTATCTTTGAAGTGAATTCTCAGGATAGGTAGAGACCAAACATGGGGGGAACATCTATGATCACAGTATCTTGCGGAACTGTGATGCTAGGGAAAGAGAACTGAGTCAAGGGGAGGTCTTTAATGACACCTACGGTTTCGACTTTGTTCCCATCAAGCTGCATAACCCCCTCTTTAAAGTTTCATAGCTAAGTCCTAGGGCTTTAGCTATCTGCTTGGGCATGACTATAGTGCTAGCACTGGAATCAATCATGGCATTGTGCAATATTTTCTCTCCCACAATAAGAGTTAGGAAGAAGGGTTTTAGTTTTGGATTATCTCTAACCTCAGTAGAGACTTCCTCTGTGCTATTCGTGAGAACTTTGGTAGGAGGTGATGGATCAATAGCCTTTCCCTTGAGTGTTTTCTCTATTGACTCAATATTTGGATCCTCTTGGATAGCCTTTTGTAGCAATGTCTTCTACTCCAGAATGGCTAAGATATCCCAAAGAGACACATTAGCGGATGATTTTTTCAATTGTTCCGTCACTTTGAATGGTGGCAGATTTGGAGGCTTCTACTCCTTAGCTTTGGTTATAACAATTTCCCTTCGTGGTGGACATTGCTGTGCCACTACGAAGGTACTCCAGTGTTTGGTTGGAAGCACTTTTGGGCTATGGAATGACTGGTTGCGAAACAAATGGTTCACCCATGAATCTCTTCTTTGAGTGAGTGTTGTAATTGGACTACACTTGCGAGGTTTTTGATGTGGATGTATCGTTGGAAAACACCGCCTCTTCTTCTTCCATCCATTTGAAGAGCACGTGATCAAAAGCAATATCTATTTCTTGCTCCAATGACATCCCTTGCATTTGTGTGGTGAGTACCACATTTTCCATTTGTGGAGAGGCATATACATAACCTCCATGGTCTGACATCGTGCCTTGGCTGTTTTTCCACCTTTTGTCGAAGATTGCCATGAGGGAAATTTTGGGGCATATGTGCATTGCCACAAGGGAAACACCAGGGGTTGATGTCATCAACTAGATTGTTTTGCCCCACTGTCATCTCTCTGCTTGAGCTTGGGTTAGCACTCTGTAACAGAGAAGGCACTAATGCTATTTGATTAGTTGTTTGTGCAAGCGCCTCCTTGGAACTAGTTTTGTTGGTAAGAAGACCTTCTGCCCTGATAATTCTGATAGGTTGGCTTCAAAGGTGCGAACTGGTTTTTCTTGGTGATAGTTATTTCATTGGCGATGGTCTACAACATTTCCTTAATGTCGCTTATCTCATCATTTGAAGAGCTAGATGTAGAAGCAACGTTCTAGGGTGCACCCAGATACATGTACATAGACTAGGGAGGAGTAGGTGCACTGGTATACGACATCTCCTAGGCGGGAACTGATATTTCAGAAAATATAGGCATGATGGGCCGAGGCGACAACTTGCATGCATCTATTAGATTATTCTTCGCCTTGACTATGACGTTGTATGCGTTTGGTAGTGTGGTTCCGCCAAGAGATTGGATGATCATCGAGATGTCAACATTGATGGATTTTAAGTAGAACATGAATGCCAAATCGACAGGCAGGCAGATAGCAACTTGAATTCTCTACCAAGTTATATGGAATTGGGCATTGAAGTCAGTCATGGATTAATATGGGGCTCGTTTTATGACTGACAACTAATGATATTGCAAAGAACTATCTCCATCATTTGAGAATATTTCATAGAAAGGGTCTCTGAGTTGATCCCAGGCAACAATAGTATTAGCTTGCAGCCCGGTGCAATACTAATCCAACGCTTTACCTTTGAAAGAGCTTGTGAGCAACCTTAATGCTATATTTTGGTCTATAACTCTGTGCACTAGACACACATCCACCACATCTTGCAGATGTTTGGATGGTGTTCTTGAGCCATCTTTGGTGAACTTAGGTATAGGTTTTAAAGCAGAGACCAAAATAGGGGCCCAAACGGCGAGTGCTATTGGTGCTACAAGAAGAATTCTGGCATCCCATGCCACATAATTTCTGTTAGTGGCTGATAATATGGTTAGCAGAAGGGGCAGAGGAAGCGGAACGTTCACTATTTGGGTCGTGACTTGTACTGTTCCTAGTGGCGACACTAACAAACCAGGATTATTCGCTGATTGGGATCTAGTAATAGGGTGATGGCTTATACACCCTCTTTAAATTTAGATTCATTTAAGCAGTCCCATTGGGCATTCCAGAAAAAATAAACTATTGATGCCAAAAATTAGCAAGGTAACAACCTTTATGGGAAACTTAGTTAATGGGGGACCAATTGCACTAAACTGAGTAACCTCCGGGTTTGTAAAGAAGATGACTTCTTCTGGAATTGGGGTTTTGGAATGGGAAAAGGAAGCAGATATAAAAAATAAAGATCTAACTAAGGCAATGCACCAAGGAATAGATATAGGCATGGTAAACCTATCTTTTAGGATTCGATTTAAGAGTTCGATGAACAATCTGCTATGTTCCAGAATAACAGAAATCAAAGATGAAAACTTGAATATTTTATTCAATGATATAAAATAATTCCCATATTCATTTACTGAAAAGAAGAGTCAAAGACACGGTCTAACCAACAAACTTGTATTTAGAATTATAGAAGTTCTGCAAATAAACAATTCAGGATAACAATGGCACAGTATATTGTTTTATCAAATAGCTTAAGACAATAGAAAGGATGAACAATGGCACAGTTTGAGAGTCTTATACAATAATCTAAAAAATAATACAAAAGCCTGGTGTCTTTTTCCTAATTTTTCTATATCTTCCGAACTCATTTTCGGAAAGAAGAAGTAGTATATATATAGATAAGGGTATGTGTAGGATCATCATGGAAAAAGCAAGCCCTTAAGTGGTGAAAAATTTAGAAAAATCAGAGTTAGGCAACTTGACGTAAAAATTTGAATAAGTTATCTATATTATTTCAAAAATATGTAAGAATAGAGTCTATAGCAAATTGAATGTAGTTTAAAAACTACTAGGTTTATTTAAAAAAAAAAATCTATTTGGTGAAAATTTGAAATTTCAATGCAGTAGTACTTAGATATTAGGGAAAAAATAAGAAGTAGGTGTTTGTCCGATCACCCTAACCACAATAAAATGATAATGTTTTTTTATAATATTTTAGATATAAGTAGAGGATTCATGTTTGATGTGATGCATATTTTTTGTAATCTTTTTATTACAACTTTTAAAAATATAAAACTGTATGTCCATCTTAACTTGGGTGAAACTTCATGATTTTTTTAATCCTATAGTATGTGAAGCATATAATGTGACACATGTTTCGATTAAAAATGTGATATCATTTGAAAGCTATAGATGTTTCAATCAACTTATCAATTAGGACTTTAGTCATAATTCAAATAGAAAATGAATAATAATAATTTATTAAATTCAAAGTAAAGCATAATTTATATTGGTGGAAAGCTGAGAATCTCCTTTAAAAACCTTTTTCATTTCATCAATTCTGGGTAAACAAAAAGTCGTTAGCCACATACCCTACACATACCCATCATATCGCCACTTTTTGGCCCATCATGATCCTGCACATACCCATAAAATTTCCACCGCCTGGCGGGTCGGTAATAGAAAAGATCTCATATCACGAGCAATGATGCCTACAACAATGATTTCCTTTGGCCATTGCAACAAAAAAGATTCAGGCCATGGCATGTAGTCGTTCCTAGAACAGATGCATCCCCTCCAGATGATGGCAGTGGTCCCAACAAACTCCTTTGCAGACATGTGTTATTCAATCATGCAGTTAGTTAAGACACATGGTGGCTTGGTGGGGCATGCAATTTGCTCTTGCCTTCCCTTCAATGAAGTCCCTGCGAAAGAGACACGTGGCAATAGGTCGGGGCCTGCTCGTTGACTCCTCCTCTTTACGTTGAAAGACTGTGCAATGAAGACACGTGGAGGCATTCTTTACTATCGGTGCTGACTATGGGGTTTTCTAAAAAGTGTACATGGGTGAAAGCTATGTGGCACGTGGACAGGGCCCGACTGAAAAGTGAAGGGAAACAGCCCATAAGTGCCCATGGTGACAACACGTGGAAGCGTGGCAGAAGCTGATAGGAGAGTGAAGGGAGGCTTCCCTGTGGTGAGCACTTGGTGGACACGTGGCAACAACAGATGAAGTTCAAAAAGATGAAGTGCAAGCCGATACTTAGTGAAAACAAAAACCACCCAGAGGGAGCTCGAGGAATTTAACATTCACACATATTAAGTGAATAACCTTTCATTTGTAGTAATTTACCTTGTTTTATACAACACTTATCACTTATATATCACACCCATGATCCTTATCTAGGGTTTATGTCCATGCCATTATTTCTTTTATTGAGGGAAATATTGCCTTTCCCTTGCTCATTGTACTTTCATGATCACATCTTGTCTATATTTTCTTACATGTTTATTACATAATTTATTTTATGATGTTTATATGCTTTTGTCATGATTATATCCCCCCTTTCCTCCAATTTCTTTCATCCTTTGTATACAATCAATTGGAGGGTTCATATGTATGATTAACATTCCTTTTGTGAGTTATGTTTTGTAGTTATAGGTCATTCCCGTGTTGAAGGGAGTTTTACCAAAATCTTTTTGCATAGTCAATATCCTACCACTATTTCACTTAGACTAAGATTTAACACTTTTTGTTTAGATGAAATTTCTTACCCTTCTCCTCTTTAATTTTACTACTTTTAAAGGGTTTTTTAAGCAAGTTGTAGTTATTAAATATATTAAATGTGTGACAAATGATACTTATTTTATGCCTTATTTTTATTTTTTAATTTTGTATGTTTTAGGTGGAGCACTTGGTACAAGAAGAATTCAAGAATTGTCAACCATATCCATATTGTATTATCCTTTTTAGTGCTTGAAAATATTTTATTTTCATGTTTTACTTTGACATACATCCTAATAGTAATTCACATACATATCAAAATGGAGGTAAAATATGATGGTGAAAATTGTATACCCATGTCCTTTTCCATTATGTTTTGTGTTTGCTTTGGATTTTCCCTTATGTTCATCTTCAATTGACACATTCTTGCATGAATTTGGCTCATGACATTATCCTATCTTGATTCCAACACCATTCATCCCTAGAGATTGTTCCCAATCTCTAGATATCCCATTCTCCATCTTGGCCTATATCAACAGGGATGAAATTGGTCTATCATTTTTGCAATCACATATTTGAACCTTAAAATTTTGAATTCAAATTAAATTTTGTTGACTCCCTTCCACTAACTATTTTGACTATGTTGATTTTTGTGTTATATTGTTGTATTAAAAGACATTCCTTCATTCATTTTGAAAATAATAATAAAATGATAGAACATTTATGAGCTATCAATAGAGAATTAACATCAAGAGCATTTTAGCACATTTTATGAAGGCGTATATCAACATACATCAGTTTAGGCACATTGCATACTTCTTTACCATCTTTGATAATTATTCAAAAGTCATTAAATTAGTTTTCCTAGAGAATGACTAAGGAGAACAGGACCCTCACAATTCAATAGATCCACTAAAGATATTTTAAAACACAATCAATTCTTTAGTAAGATTTAGAGCATAGGCATATATTTCTAGCAATTCATATCTATGGGTATAGATTCTAGTTTATGGTCTAGTTCACTTCCACAAACATAAACCTTAACCACAACAGATCACAATCAATTTGAATCAATTGTTTAAATAAACCCTTAAATTCTAACATCTTGACGAATCAATTTCCAACACTCTTGACATCATTTTCCTCTTTCTAGAATCCAACAAAATATTATATTTAACTTTTACATTTAGTTTTAGTATCAATCTCAACTTACCATCATAAATCAGATTTATTTATCATTATAATTTACTTAAATATCTTAAAATATTCAATGTAAAGTATAATTTATTCCCTTACAATAGCAAGATGTTCCTGATGTCCTCCTCGTCCATTTGTTCATACAGTTTGTTTTACTATGAGAGACAATTGCTAAGAAAAAATAAGTAGTTGGAGACCTTGACTCATTGGTTGGTAGATAGGTACAATGGCTCGTCGAGTTGGTATAATGGGCCGGATTCTCTTAAATTAAGATAGGAAACAACTATAAACTTGTATTGTTTTTGACTAATTCATAGGTCAATTTCTTGTAACAGAAACTGGACAAATATAAAAGACATCGCCATTAGTGTGAAAGGAATCTTGACGTAGTTTGATGGTCCCCACACTTCACAGACAAAATACCAAGCATACATCCAAAGATTAAATCAAAGCCTCCTGTTAATAAATATATTGAGAGCCCTTACAACCTCAGCTGCCTTCAACACGCAACAAGGACATGGCTGTAAACCAGCTCAAAACTGACGTTTGCTACGAAGAATTCCAACCCTCCGCACTTAAAACAATACAACTCTGTAAAGTGGCGGATGATCATCTGCTGTAGATTCAAATTTCAATTTATTATTATTGTTTTGGTTTTTTTTGGAAGATTATAATAAATATATGGTTCTAGGAAAATTTACTGTCAGCAATTCACCGTCAACAATTCACTTCTAACAATTCATCACTATGGAAAATTCACCACCAGCAATTCATCGCCATGGATAATTCATCGCATATACAACGTGAATTTTCTATGACGCGAATTGCTGGTGGTAAATTTTCCTAAAGATGAATTTGTCATGGAGATGAATTGTTGACGATAAATTGTTGAAAGTGAATTATTGACTGTAAATTACTGAGAGTGAATTTACCTGAAGCCTAAATATATATAAATTAGAAGTGTCTTTCAAAATAATTCAAAAATAAAACCTGACTCAATCATACTTTAATAAAGACATCTTTTATAAAAATATAATATTTTATTATCAATTCTTGCTTGCTCACTCACATTCCCATTAATTACCCCCTGAAGCTGCCACGTGTAGCGTAGAATACTTCTGCAACATATGTTATGATGGCAAGATCAAAGAGAAAAGCCTCCATGAGAATAATCGAAAATTTCGAGTCAAATGGCCCGTAATGAAACATTTGTATAATAAAATATACGAAACTCCTGCAATGCCAGTCAATAATTAACGACTTTACGCGTTAAAAGACTCGGTCTTCCTTGGGCGATAATACAGATGTGCGTTTTCATTGCTTTATGTTTCAAAATGTTGTGGCCATAAAGCAAATACACCTCAAGTACAGCTTAAGTTAAATTAATCTTTTGTTAGTCTACATATAATAGAAGAATCTACTAAATTTTTTATGATATTTTAAATGTGTTTTGTATATAGTGAAGAATATTAATATAGTTTAAAGGACATGGTTTTTAACATTTAAAATGACATTTTATGTAGAAGATCTTTCTCTTATTTTTGGTAATGATAAGAAGTATGTAAGTTGAGGTTAATTCAGCTAATGCAATCTATAAAGTATAATTAATTTTGATAAATTTAGAGTTTGGTCAATAATCACAAATAAATATGTGAAAATAAAATATGATGAATTACGATATTATTCCCACACATGATGATGAGGAATGAAATTAATGATGTGTAGAATTCATTAGTTTCAATGTTGCATGTGAAGTAATGATTGTATCATATTTTGTGTAGATTTGGAAAATTGTTGTTCAAACTTGAATGCCATAGTTTTGATTTTATTGGTTGAGACTATGACTTATCATGTGTGGATATAACATTTTTATTATTAGACTTTAAGTCATAATGTGTCTTGATCTCTAATATCTAATGAGCTTGTAAGGACTATGACATTTATGAACACCATTTGAAAATCTATCAAATCGTTAAGGTTAAGTTCTTCTCAACTAGATCATTGGATAAATTGACTTTATGACACAAACTTGTACAAAGTCAACTCATAACAAAGAGTACTAGAAGGAGGGTAAATTGAAATTTGAATTTGAAAGTTTGAATAATTTAGGGTTCCATTTTGTGTTTCTTAGGATTGAATCAACTTAAATCTATGCCCATCAAAATTACACATTATGATAGCATTGATAATCTCAAAGCATGGAGTGAATGTATAAAAAGATGTGTGAAAAAAGATGGATTAATAACTAATATATGATGAATTATATATTGAATTTAGTGCAAAATAGAAATGGGAAAATATCAAATGTGTGAAAGTAATTGCAAATAATAATAGAATGGATAAGGATAGGTATATGACCATGGTGCCAACTCTATTAAAGACATTTCACCAAATCTATTCAATATATAAAAGGTTTATTTAAATTCTAAATTTGATGTGTTAAAATTTTAATTAATTAAAAATTATGGTCAAATTGACATCTTGCATGCTGGATAGACAATACGACAACAAAAACTATTGAGTCAAACGGCCGGTAAATACAAATGGCATCTAATTTCTGCGACGGCCGTCTATAATCGACGGCTGTACGCGTTAAGAGAATCGCTCTCATTCGGACGGCAATACAGAGGCGTACTTTGATTGCTTCACGCATGCTACAAAATTCTGCCGCTATAATTTAAACATAGAGACTCTGTACGCTTAGAAACTCGTTATTTGATGCAGAAAAATCGATGAAGTATTCCTTAGCCATTTTATTCGGCTTCTTCTTTTTCTTCATAGCAGAGGGAAGCAATTCGTGTTATCCTCAGCCATGCGGATATCTGAACATCACGTACCCCTTCGGCCGCAAAGGTACGAATTGCGGGGAGCCCCAATTCTCCCTGTCATGCAGAGAAAACGCCACGTTCGGGGAGGGGATGATCCCCTTCTTATCCACTCCTTCAGGCGATTACCAAGTTCTGAATCTCTCAACTGGGTTTCTGACAATCAATACGACGCACCTCAAGGCCAAGAGCTGCAACGTTACGGACACTGCAGGGGTCTTCTTTGCCCTGCCCTCAAACCCTAATGGCCCCTTTACGATCTCCGGCGCAAATGTTTTTGCATCTGTCGGTTGCTACGCAAGCGGTAATTTCTCTTCCATTACGAATCAATCAAACAATATTCCAGTCGGCGGGTCGTGTTCGGCGTCGTGTATGCCGATCTACGAGCCGGCGTATTGTAACGGATTCGGGTGCTGCCAGACCACGTTTATAGAGAATTGGCGGAGGGTTAATCTGGCGGCGAAGCCCTACGCGGCGCCTCCAGAGGGGGAGTGTGTTTTTTCTACAATAATTGATCCCTCCACTTTTAGGCTGACGAATCCGTCTGACAGGGGTAAGTGGGGGGCCGGGCATTATGGGATGCGGATCGATTGGGCTATTGGCGATCAGAATTGTTCTGTGGCTAACCAAACCGGGCCTCTTGGCTGTTCCAAGAATGCTGAGTGTCTTAATGTCGCTGGGATGCCCGGGTATGTGTGTTCGTGCAAGCAGGGGTTCACTGGCGATGGTTATAATGGAGGAACGCAGTGCACAGGTATAGTTATTTTACTTGCTACTGCTTTAGAATTTTAATGATTTTTTTTAACTGTTTGATCGGCGTTCACGTGAGCAGCTGTCATGTTATTGTGTTTGTTGGGTTGGAAGATTTGAACCCGTGACTTCTTGTTATTGTGTTTGTTGGGTTGGAAGATTTGAATCCTGATAGCAATATCATAGAATTGAACCCGTGACTTCTTGACTTTTATCAGAACCCTTCAACTGATTCTATCGTGCCTGTATAAACATTATAACTTTTGGTCGGTTTTATTTCAAACATACAAATTATTTGACATTTAACTAAAATTTTTTCAATATATTTTTCAAAAATTAATTAAATTTAAAATTTAAGATAAGTTGTAATTAGTTGGGATTTTAGATTCTTTAATATTGATTGTTTTTATTTTCTTAGTCACAACTGTAAATATTCAAATGTCTATTAGTCGAAGCCGTATTAGATTCAAATTCTATTAAAAACAGGTTCATAAAATTAATATTGATAAATCTAATTTTTTAATTATTATTGTACTTAATTTGGCTGCTTGTTTTTGTATTACTGTATGTTGTATGTTGTAATTAGTTGGGATTTTACGTTCTTTAATATTGAATTTTTTATTTTTTTAAGTCTTAAATGTAAATATTCAAATGTCTATTAGTCTAAGCTGAATTAGACTCAAATTCTATTAAAAACAGGTTCATACAATATTAAATAAATCTGATTTTTTAATTATTATTGTACTTAATTTGGCTGCTTGTTTTTGTATTATTGTGTGTAGTATAACCTGCATCCTATGCCATTCTTTTTCTTTAATTTGACTTATTGAATCACAAGTATTTGTAGAATAATTATTCAATGAAAATATTTATTAATTTTTTATAAGAATTAACGTTCAATGCCTTGAAAGCAATTTTAAATTTGTTTAGAATGTTGAATGCCTCTGAGATTAATCAATGTCCAAAACAGGCTGTCATTAGCAGACGCTAACAATTTTTATTCCTTTTTCTTTTTCCGCAACTGTAAAAAGTGAAAGCGTTCTGGTTTTGAATTTATAATTTATGAGACCTCCATGTGGAGGGGATTGTGGAGTAAAGAGGCCAATCTCAAAGTAATTGCTTTGCTCGAATCTTGTTTTGCTGAGAATTCTTTTGGTTCTCTGATCGTATGCTACTAAATATTTGGTGATTTCTTTCCACAATTATTTTGGGGGCAGCAACAGAAATATCGGCCTTTCCATTTCATGTCAATAACTAAGCTAAATTTGTGCAGACATTGACGAATGTGCAAGCAAAGAACTAAACAACTGCATTCTACCTCCTACGGGAAGATGTACAAACGTGGAGGGATCTTACATTTGCTCCTGTGCGAGAGGGAAAGGCGACGGAATCACGAGCTGTGTAGAAAAAACCGGCATCCTCAAACCTCTTCTCATAGGTAAATATACCTAATATTTGCAATTCAATAAGCAGCCCTTATTCTCCGCATTTGTGTCTCTAACAAATGTTCTGTAATGGCCGTGCAGGAATCTTTTCCACCTTGGTGGGAGCACCGCTAATTGCAGCGATCATATTCTGGGGTATCAAGAGATACCAAAAGGCCGTCCTTCGCAAAAAGTACTTCCGCCAAAATGGCGGCCTCCTGCTACAAGACTATCTTTCCTCAGACAGAGGCCGCAGAAAAGCCACCATTTTTTCAGAAGCAGAGCTGGAGAAAGCCACCGACAATTTCTCCGAAGACCTCAAAATCGGCGTAGGCGGCTTCGGCTACGTGTTCCGCGGCAGCCTCGCAGAAGGCCGACCAGTCGCCATCAAGAAATGCAAAGAAATCGACCAAGATCAGCTCAACCAATTCATCAACGAAGTCATCATACTCTCCCAAATTGACCACAGAAACGTGGTGAAACTTCTGGGCTGCTGTCTGGAGACCCGCGTACCTCTCCTCATATACGAATACGTAGACAACGGTACCCTCTACGACAACCTATACGCAAAAGACGGCAGGTTCCTGACGTGGACCAAACGGCTGGACATTATGGTGGAAACGGCGGAGGCCCTGGCTTATTTGCATTCTTCCGCCTCCGTTCCCATTGTTCACAGAGACATCAAATCTGCGAATATTCTGTTGGATGCTTCCTTCAATCCCAAGATTGCCGACTTCGGGCTTTCTCGTCTTATGCAGACGGGAGATTCGCACCTGACGACTGCCGTTAAAGGGACGCTGGGTTATTTAGACCCCACATATTTCGCCACGGCACAGCTGACGGACAAAACAGACGTCTACAGTTTCGGGGTTGTTTTGGTGGAGATTCTGACCAGCTTGAAGCCGCTGTCACTTGACAGAGCCAAGGAAGAGCGGAATCTGACGACGATGTTTTTGGCGCGGAAGAGGCGGGGACAGGTGCAAGAGATCCTTGATTCCAAGGTAGTGAAATCGGCGGAGCCAGGTGACATAGATTCGATGTTAAGTGTCGGTAACTTAGCGGAGGTTTGCCTAAAGTTCGATGCAGATAGCCGGCCGTCCATGAAGGAGGTGGTGCAGGAGCTGTTGTGGATCAGGAGTAAGAAGAAGAGAGAAGATCATCCATGGCTGCCCAGACCAAATTACGTCCACGAAGGACTAAATTTGAGTACTGGTAATGGCAGTGAGAGAGAGGGTGAGGAGGCCTTGCCCATTCTGGTTGGGTCCAGGGAAAGGAATACTCCGGTCCATGAAAGGCAGAAGCACGTAAGGTTTGAAGAAACAAATACGACCATCACTTCCTCAGATATGAATACTCTTTCGGCCTCTGCCTTTGATGTTGAAAGTATCCATTCCCTAGGTGGTGGAAGATGATAAAGACTTGCTTTGGCTTTGGGTTATAAAACCAGTGTATAAATTTTGTCATAGAGATGTTGGAGCCCGCTTCACAACTGTTTAATGTGCTCTCCAAGGTAATATTGTGAATAGAAAATTTACTCTAGGAAAGTAAGGGTAGATTGTTCGAAATTACAGTCTGGAAGTTATTTTATTAAACATCATCCCTTTTAATGGTCAATAGTAATTTTATATTTATTCTATTTTTATTGGTTAAAATTGATCTTCGACTATTAAATTGGATGATGTTTAAGAACAACAGTTGTAGAGTTAGTATCTTTAAAGAAATACATTATATTTTTATTATTTATTTTTTAATTTAATATTTTTTTTGTTATATTTTTTTATGATTATGGAATTTATATTGCTATCAAAACTTTGAAACAATATTTCTTTGTCAATGTAATGATTTGGTAGAAGACAAATATGGAGGTTTGGGACAAATTCACAATCATGATTATGTTATTGTGTTTTAGATTCGTCCTTACAATTTGTAGGGTTCTATATTGTAAATTTGTTTGATGTATACTTTTCCAGTCTATCTTATTTGGAAATTAAGGATTGCCAGCATTAAAAAATACCTTGTTAGGTTGTTGTATGATGAACCACAAGAAAACTATGCCTTGATCAATTTTTTGAAAATTGAAAAATATAAAGAATACTAGACAAGAGTGTGATATTTTATTTTAAGCACCTATTTTAAACAATTTTTTATTGACCTCTTAGGAATTCTTAATGCTTCACCTCTATGAGCATCATCTAGATGCAATGGGTGCTAAGTGGACCATTCATCATCACGAGAGATGGGTTCTTATGAACCACTACTTATGAAACATGGTTCAATGAGTTTGACTTGAAAAACTACACGATTGAATCCTAATAGCAATATCATAACTTTTTAATGATAAAACATTTGTTCAAGGTGAGAAAAATAAAAAAATGAATATTGCATTATGTACTGTACAATGTTATGACAATGAATATTTAATTATTTTTATAGAATCTTGATTTATGATTAGATTTAATGTGCATAATATTGATACTTTTTTGTCATATGTAAGTTAATATCTTATTTTGTTTGAGATTATGGTCTTAATAATAGTTTAACTATTATAAAATTGACTTGAGGTGGATGTAGGATAGCATTTCCCCATCGACATATTGAGAGAGTATCATTTAGGAGAGGATGGTAGATGATGATGATAAACCAATTGAGCCATGTCCATCAAGAACTCACACATTTTCACTATTCTATAGGTCATATGTCTATAATGATGCATTATTAGGTGTTTGTTTGAGTGTCATAACGCATGTGGCTACCTGGTGTCCAATCACAAGTATAAGTGTTTGGTTTATATGATTTATTGAATTCAAATGTTTTCTTGTCATGGTTGTAGCTAGCTATTGTATTTTCATTTTGATTTAAGTATTGTTTTCTTTTCTTACATGAAATTGGATGTGTTTGGCCCATATGCTATTTCTTTGATAAATAAAATAATTATTATAATTATTTAAAAAAAAAGACTTATCTATCATTTTATTTAATTAAATGATTTGAAAATTTTATGAATTAAAAATGATTTTAAAATAAAAAGGGAAACTAGAAAAAGAGGAAAATGGGTATTGAAGAAAACCCTAGATTGCAAGGTTGTTTCAACACATTGACGCAATACATGGAGAAAATATTGCCACTATGTTGGAGGTTGATTTTTATGTGGGGATAAGGAGGAAATTTCGTAGCCATGGAGACATTTTTAGGTATGATGGCCACCATTTTTTTTGAGTTTTTCTTGAGTTTTATCAAGAAGAAGACATTTGAAAGAGGGAAGGGGAGGGGGACATAAAAGATAGAGGGGAGAAAGGATAGAAGTGTAGCATGACTAAAAAATAACAAATGTAAGCTTTAACCAAGTATGTTTTTCATTTTGTTGAATAAATTATAGTTCAATTAGATTTCTTCTTCATAGTAATAGCCATTTTTAGCATTCAACTATTGGTTGTTGTTGAGCCTTATATGTTTAACTTATTAAAGTTTTCTAATCAATTCTATTGGCACATATATTTTAGGAACCATTAGAAGCTTACATGGTATGTTCAAATCCTTGTATAACTTTTTTGTTCAAAATCTTATATTTTATAGATGAATTTAAAAAAATATCCTCTTTGAGGAATTCAATCAAATTGTTTACATGCATTGTTTGTGCTTCCATGTTTTGTATGCATGACTACCTAAGAATTTTTGAATTATAATGCCTAATTGAAATCCCCCTCCCTTTATGCTTAATGGATTTCCATACTCTATTTCTAAGTTCCTATTTTGGGAATTTTTATGCTAGAAAATAACATTTGATTGGAAGTTTTTGCAACTCCTTTAATGATTACATTTTGTGCATAACTTGAAATCA
>VDFB02168118.1:108534205-108607151 GCA_007258455.2 Sequoia sempervirens
TCTTCTTTGAACAAGATTTGAGTGTCTTCCAAACAAATATGGTGTTTGGTAGAGGAGGAGTGGTCCGCTCTCTCCCTTTGGAGATTGCTGAGGAGGTTAGTTGACCACTCCTCCTCTACCAAACACCATATTTGTTTGGAAGACACTCAAATCTTGTTCAAAGAAGATAACTTCTTTAAAAGGAAACTTAAAGAAGCCATCTCAATCCACAATCACCCCTCTAACCTTAACCGTGATGGAGGGTTGGAGGTTGAGTCAGTCTTGGCATCCTTTGTTGTCTAACCTTAGCTCTCGCCATCCCCCTTCATCTCGTTAGTTTCCTTGTTGCCTCCTCTCCCCTTTCGTCTTGTCGCCCCCCTCCCCTCCTCATCCATCTTTCCCCCCTTCCATTTGTTCTAGGGTCTTGTCCTTCTAGCATGTTCTCTTGTTGTCTGTGGGTGTTTTCTTGCATTGTTTGTCTCTTGTGCATGGTTTTTATTTTCTCTTTTGTTTTTCCTTCGTTTGGGGTTTCTCTTGCTTTGTGTCTCTTCCTTCTTCCTTCTTTCTTATTTGTTATCTTTTAGTTTCTTTCTTGTTTCTTTCCCTATTCATATTTTTTATTTTATTTTTATATTAATTTTGTGTCTTCCTTCTTTTAAAACTTTTTATGGGTTCTTTTCCTTTTGTCGTGTTTGGCTTAAAATTATATATATATATATGCACATATGTATATACACATACATATATGTATGTATGCATGTTTTGGTTGTTCCTTCTTTTATTCGGTTGTTTGTTTGCTTATTTATATACATACTTATATATATGTATGTAAGTAAGTTTGTATGTTTATTCCTTCTATTTTCTATTTTTTTGGGCTTTAGAATATATATATATACTTATAATTATACACTTATTTTTATTTTTGCTAATTTTCCTTTTTCGTTTGTATTTATGTTCTTTCCTTTTATTGGTGGCGTGTTGTATATATTTGTTCTTTATTTTATTGTGTTTTTAATTTTCTCCTTCTTCTTTTTAGTTTTGGTTGTTTGTTTGTTTTCTTGAATTATATATATATATGTTCTTTATTTTATTAAGTATGAGTAATTATAGTTTGTTTGTATGTATAATTATTTATGTATATGTGTGTGTGTGTGTGTATGTATAGATGTATAATAAAATAAGTAACTATATGTAAGTTTGTATGTATAATTATATATATATATATATATATACATACTTTATTTTTTTTTATCAGTAAGCAAGATAGATTATATTGATTTGAAAAAATCTATTACAATGTTTGAGCCCCACCCAGGTAGCCTGCAAATGTTCTTAACAACTGTAACATTCCTAACCTAGAGATGCCAAAGATTCACAGACCTATTGGTCATTGCCAGCCCAAAACATCCTTCATACCTTCATGCTAAACCCATAGACAATACTACCTAAAATATATAGAGACCTTATACAAAAACTAATATTTAGACAAAATAGACACAAAACACTTTAAGCTTTGAACCAATAGACATACAGAACCCACCACCCAATCCCAATTCACCAGACATTTTGTTGGGCAAAGACATGAAATTCCCTTTTCCATGTCGAGTCTGCAACTAGGACCAAATGGAATTTCTTTTTCAAGAATTATGCCCCTGCAATAGCTAGGCGTCTATGCTCCACAAGTTCCAAACCATTTGCATCCAACAAGAAAGGAAAAACTTTACCAATGTCTCCAGGTCGCCTAGAAGATCCAAATCACATGAATGAGGAATGCCTTTTCCCAATTGAGTTGCCGCCAAAGCCCTGTCCAAACCCACCAACATATCCTTACGAAAGAACCACCTCATTAGCACCCTCAAATCAACTTTGGAGACCCCAACATCAAGCAGGCCTACCAGCATCCGAGAGGAGATATCAGAGTTCAATCGGTACCCTTCTGCGTCCTCCATGAAATCTTTCCCAACAATGCATTTTATTGTTGCAAAGGTAAGGTAATTTGGGTGACAAATAATGTGTTGCAAAAAAATGAAGGTAATTTGGCCTTCAAAGGCCATATGTTGCTTCAAACTCTTCAGTTGTACTGGTGTGTCCATTCCGCCTATCTCCAGCTCCTTCGCCAAAACCAACAGTATGAATCTGCTCATTACCAATCAATAGCAATGCAGGCAAGAGATGAAAACCAAACCTCCGCTCGACTAAGGGAATGTGAGGCCGCCACCAACTGAAATGAAAGCCTAAGCATACGTGCTTGGATTTAAGCCTTTGATAGCTAGCAAAGGTCCTGGAAAGGATATATCACACATCTCTATGCCGATGGGAAATGATGGAAATAACATTGTCTAGAAAGTTCCCCCTTAACACATGCAAACCATGATGCCAGCACACCCAAATTCTCGTCACTTTCCACCTGGCCACTCCAAACTAGCTTATGGGGATGGAGTGGCGCCCACCCAGCCACCCACACATCTACATACTTAATAATTATATATATATACATAATTATATATTTGTATGTAAGTTACTTACAAAATAATTTTGTTTGTATGTAATTATTTTGTATGTATATATGTAAGTTTGTATGTATAATTATTTATGAATATATATATATATGTATATATATATATATATATATATATATATATATGTATGTATATATATATATATATGTATGTATATGTAGATGCATATATATGTATATATATGTGTGTATGTATATATATTATATAATTTTGTATGTATATATATAATTATGTTCTTTATTTTATTGCATTTTTAATTTTCTCCTTCTTTTAGTTTTGGTTGTTTGTTTGTTTTCTTGATTTATAGATTTGTATTTAGATTTCTTTTTTCCTTTCATCTCTTTGTTTTCAATTTATTTTTAGTCCTTTCTCTTTTACTTTATATCCTTCTATCCTTCTCTTCAGGTGTTGTCAATTTTTTCTTTTGATTTATCATTTTTGTTGTTGTCTCAATTATTTAGTTACATTTATTAGTTATTTTTTGTTTTCTTTTCTTTTAATTTTTTAATGTCTTGGTTGTCTTGGCCCATGTGCATCTTTCCCTCTCTCTCCTCTTGGTCTTTTTAAGAATGGTCTAGGTCTACAATTGCCCATTTTTTATCTTGGTGCTCTCAGCTCTCATCATGATGATGGATCACAGAGTGTGATTTGAAACGTTGATGCAAAAAATTCACACACAATTGAATCCAGAAATCACTTATCAATACCAATTAGTTGTTCATGCAAAAGGTTTGTTTTCAAACCAAATTTATGCTTAATTTATGTCTATAGATCTTTCTATGGTTTAAAATATTGAATGTTGTAACTATAAATGAAAGGGTATGTTTTGTAATAGTGTAGGAAGGGTTTTGTCTTATGAATTTTTCTATAAATAATATCTCCATGTTTGTTTTCATTGATTTAGGGGAGTATCCAAATTTCATTTAGGTATTTTCCTTTGCCATGTTTGTTGCCATAAATATATTGAGGGTTTGGTGGTGTGTGATAGGTTCATTCTTTTAATATATATGAGTTTTTTGTGGTTTCAATCATGGATGACTAAGCATGTTCATTATTGAAATGTACTCTTTGGTTTCCATGTGTAAACCTAGTTTTTTTAATGTTGAATTTAGTTTTTCCCTTTCTTCTTTGCTTTATGACCTTGTTTCCCAATAAATCATACACTAGTCCTTATTGGTTTAAGATCAAACATTTTAATTAAAAAAACATTTTTAATTTGGTTAGTTGTAGGTTTAGATTAGGGTTTTCATGTTGTTTATGGTTCATTATTATAAAACTATAGAAACATTATAAGTGAACCAAAACTATATATCATCAAAGAACTTGAATATTCATGTTTGCACCTTGCCATTATGTATGAGATGATAAATGAAACTATCTTAAGGGATTATAACTACTGATATTTGCAAGTTCAAGTATAAGGTGTATTATCAACTATATGGATGTCATAATGCAACTAGGTATGCTTGATCTAGTTACAATAATTGGGTTCAAGTGTACAATTGGATATTGTTAGTGTTTATTATACTAATTTTATATTTCATTTCATTAAAAACCTATTTAGGAGACCTATGGAAACACCATCCAAGGTTTAATTGAAGCCCAAAGAGTAGGATATATTACCGACTTTCAGAGTTAGCCTTTAACAATTTTGAGTCTGTAGAATATTCTTTATTCACTTTCTTGAAGACAAACCCTTGGCATTGAAGGTGGAAAAATATTTAGGAATTGAGAGTAGTTTTTGGAACTAACACTTGCACCTATAGAGGTTTCACATGCTTGCTTCCATGGTCTTGTACCAAGAAATGTGTGGGATTCATCTTCTTTCTAGTTGCATTCATCTCAAGCTCTTTAATGGCCTCACGTGTGATGCATGAAGTTAAGTAATATTGTCATCTCTTGCTTGCATTAAACTTGATGGAGAATTGGGCATTGCCACCTTGGAGTACATTATAAGACAAAAATAGTAGAATCGATGAGATGAACAATCAAAAATTGGTGTGGAAATCCTTGGTAGCTAAAGTAACCTACCTCAATTATTTAAAATAGTTTTAAGTTATTAGTTATTATTAAATAATTGGAAGGTTTAATTAAATCATTTTTATTTTTTTGTTTGCTAGTTAAATCACTTCTAAGGGGCAGCACCCTGTATTTCTTCAAAAAGGAGATTACATGAGTTCTAAACACCAAATGCTTCTTTGCTAGCCTACTTGACAAAATGGCCTTCACCATTACCACCCTATCCTTCCTAGTATGACTGTGTATTCACCATTTCCATTACAAAATGGCTTGTTTTGAGACACAGGCGACACCAACTACCCGAGATTGACTCTTATATGGTATATACTATACCTTGAGACTATTACTATAGCAATAACATAACACTAACAAAACAGAGACTGTACCAGAGCAGGCTTGTTCAATCCTTGTCATCATCCAACTCAGTTCTCTTCCTGTAGGAAATGTAGTCTGTGACTACTGGGAAATCTACTTTGCAATTCTAATGGGTTGGGCCTTTTGCTTTCTCCTCAAGGTCTCTAGGGTTGTTTTGGTGTCATTCCTATCCCATGCCAAAGTCTCAGTCATCATCATCCCCAGCCACAATCTCCTTCACAAGCCCTTCGTCCTTCACATACCTTAGTGCCCAGCCTCATGGACAAGTTTTCACCAAATTGGCCACCCTAAGTAGGAAGAAGATATTCCTTTTGCTCTTGTCCCATAGCTTCTCAAAACCCTTTGGGTCAATGGTTTGAATTAGAGGGAATTTCATGACTTCCCTTCTGTTCATGCAAAGTATGTAGTAGTTCTGGGGCATTGGAATTTGCTTGTTTTCATCCACATTGTCCAGGGCTACATCAATGTCTCCCCATCTAGGCATGGACGAACACCATCTATGTAAGCTTCTTCCCAATTTCCTTTGATACACCCATGTGCAAGAGCACAACTAGGAACATGGTTGGGATTACTACATTTGACCTAAACCTGTGGTAGGCCCTCAATAATTTTGGCCCTACAACTTTCTTGGTCACCCAAAGGACTAGTGGGTGTGACGAAGCCAACAACCCAAGCTACAATCTTTTGTTTGAAATTTTGCCTATGAAGGATTATTGTTGCTTCACCGTGTTTAGAAATAGTGAATTCTCCATTGGAGTTGCAACCACCAACCATAACACCATTCTAGAACTCAGACTTGAACCAATTCTACCGCTCTTTACTGCTCTTTGATACTTTTGGAATGGTACTATTGTGTTTGTCTAAAAATACACCAGTCAAGGCCTTTTAACACCAATGGCCTTACTTCCTTATTATGATCTTTTTAGAGTTTGTTCCCTTTGAAGCATGTTTTCTCACCACCACCTTGTTGGTAATACAGAACAAAATAATGCATGGTATTGTGCTATCCAACATTCATTTCTTTTACCTTAGGACTTTCTCGCCTAGCTTGCTCTTTGCCTTCTATTGATGACTCATGTCTTGTCAATCCAATTCGCTAAGATTTTGTCCTTATTTTCATGTGTGCCTCTTCAATGCTGGTCGTTACAATTTTTTTGTTACCTTTTCCTCTAATTCTGGCTTTATTCTGGCCTCCACCTATGTGTTGCTTTCTGACGCCTTTTTTGCCAGCTCATCTGCCTTGTCATTTCCTTCCCTATATATGTGGCTAACTTGGAAAGCTTCAAATCCATTTGTTAGTTGTTTGATGTTTTGTAGCAAGTGGTTGAGTTTCCAATTCAGGGTGTTGCCTCTATGAATGGAATTGATTGTGATGAGCAAGTCCCCTTCCAAATGTATTTGTTTCACACCCAAATCTAGACCTAGTTGTAGCCCAATGGTTGTTGCTCTAAACTCTACAAGTTATTATTCGTGCATATTCCCTACAATGAAGTGGATTTTTCTACTAGTCTTACCCTATGCATCCCTTACAATACAACTAGATTCTCCTGGCCCTGGGTTCCCACAAGTAGCTTCGTCAAAATTTATTTTGGTCCAACCTTCTTCCAGCACCTTCCATGATACTTTTGCTCTCTTTTCCTTCGACGACTATAGCATGTCATTTCCGCTGAGTAGAGGAGGCTTCAAACCCACAAATTTTTTCATTAGGTTGTTGTCCTAGTTTGTGAACTTTTTCTGCTTACCTACTCTACTTCAGGCATCTTTATTAACCAGTTCTACTATGTCCCTTTCAATTTTGTCCCAAAGCATGTCTTTATTCATCTCCTTCCCTTGGAAGATCCTCCTATTATGTTCCTTCCATAATTCCCATATTAGAGTGGATAGGGTTATTTTCCATATGCCACCAAAAGTTGATTTGTGGCCACACTGAGGCCACATTTTGAACTAGGATATTAGATTTGTTGGCATGGAACTCTGCAAGTTTAGTTTGTCTCTTACTCTATTCCAGCAGTCGTTTGCATATGGGTATGTCATCAGAAGATGATTTGCAAATTCTTTATTCTCCTTGCACATTGAGCATCTTCCCGGTCCTTGAATTCTAAAGGTAACTAATCTATCCTCCATGAGGATTCTTTTCTGTATCGCCATCCAAGAAAATACTCTTGCCTTTGGAAGGCATTTTTCCCCCATATCAATTTTCATGGCTAGTCTTTTCTTGCCGTAGCCATTTCTTTAATCTTGTATTTGAACTTTACTTTGTATGTGCCTATAGAAGACCCACACCATTTGATTATGTCCTTATCATTGGATGGGACGAAATGCCTACTATTGAGGATTTATGTTAAAGTTTCTTTCTGAGCTTGTGGTGCATTGAGGGCTTGAAGATCATTCCAGACCTAGCTAGAGGATCCCTGGTTGTCAAATATCTTGCCATAATAGATACCTTGTTCCCCCATAGTCTTGATGTTTCTTGATTTCTTCTAGAACCGAAGTGTTGTTGATTGGTGGTTTCCCACACCATGAGTCATTCCAAAAGGATGCATTGTTTCCATCTCTAATCTCCCAAGTTACATGCTTGGATATGATGTCTTTGCATTCCAAAATGAAATTCCAAATTGTAGAACCTCTCAAGGGGTTTATTGTGGTAAGAATTTTGGTTGGTTCATCCGAGTCTAGATACTTCCTCCTCATGATTCTCACCCACTTTTGTTCTCCTTTTGTGTGAAGGTCCCAAACCAGTTTGGCCCCATGGCTTGATTCATTAGTGATAGTTGTTTGACCCCGACCCCACCAGCCTCTTTGGGTGTGCACACCTTGTCCCAGGCCAGAAGAGGAAATTTGTTCTTATCCCCTCTTCCACTCCAAAAGAACTTCCTAAAAACCTAAGTAAGGGTTTCTTCTATACTTTAGGTAGCTTTAAGCATGACATTGAATACACAAGTATGGCTAACAAAACTGATTTAACCATTAATAATCTTCCTGTTGAGGATAGCCACTTTCCTCTCCATGTTCTCAATTTTCTCTTGCAATTTCTTACCAAGTTCTCCCAATAGCATTTTTTGTTTATTCCTACAAACAGGTGCATCCCCAAGAAGTGACCTGGTAGTGTTGCCACTTTTAGGTTCAGGATTTTGGCTAGGTCCTTTTATATGCTTGGTTGTGTGTCAAGGAAAAAGACCTTTGACTTTCCCCAATTAATGCTCTACCCAAATGCACTACAATAATCATCTAAAAATCTCTTGATCACCCTTGCTTCTCTTCTATTGGCCTCTCCCATCAGAACGGTGTCATCTGAAAATTGAAGATGTGTTGTGGGTTCTATGTGATTTGCTACATGGACTCCCACCCATTTCCCCTTCCTTCTTAGTCTTTGAATCCCTCTCCCTAGCAATTCTACCATGATTATGAACAAGAAGGGGGAGAGGGGGTCCCCTCGTCTTAGTCCCCTTGAGGAGGGAAAGAATCCATGAGTAGACCCATTCACCAATACATAAAATTTGGTTGTTGAGATACAAATTTTAACCCAAATGATCCAATTTTCTTCAAATCCAAATTTTCCCAAGACTTCTAGGAGAAATTTCCTGTCCACCATATCATAGGCTTTGAGGATGTAAAATTTTAGCACCACGCAGGCATATTTATTTTTCCTAGTCGAGTGTATGGTATTGTGAGCAATGATTATTCCTTCTGCTATCGATCTTCCTAGAGAAAATCCACTATGTTCTTCTAATATGACTTCATTCAGGAATTCCTTGAGTTTTTTTGCTATTATTTTGGTGACCACCTTATACACCTTATTGCATAGGGCAATTGGTCTAAAATCACTCATTGTCTACGGGTCTTTTTTCTTGGGGATTAGGGATCGAAATGTGTGATTTGTTGGCCCACAAATGTCATTGCACCAAAAGATTGACATGTTAATGCCTAATACAAGTGCCAAAGTTAACAGATCCACGAGAGGCGGTTAATCCATGTCACAAATCCCAAGGGGAGCGCTGACCATCTGCCAACAAAATCCCCTCAACGTTACTCGAGGGGATTCAAACCCAACACCTTTGGATTTGATACCAATTGTTGTCCCATAGTTGTCACTGCACCAAAAGATCAACCTATTAATGCCTGATATAACTTCCAAAGTTAACAGATCCATAGGAGGCAATTAATCCATGTCATGAATCCCAAGGGGAGTGTTGAACATCTACCAACATGATTTATTGCCCCCAACATTGTCATTTTTCTCCTTGATTCTTCCACTGCTGCCCATAGATCTTTCCCCACTATATCCCATAACTTTTGAAAGAAACCTATTGGGAACCCGTCTAGACCTAGTGCCTTGTCTGGATTCATCTGGAAGACTACTTCCCTGACTTCTTCCAGGGAAATCTTTTGATACAACCTCCTATTCTACTCTTCCTTTATGATTATGGGGATTGAGCCCAACAGGTTTTCCCTTATTGCTCTATTTTCCTAGCTTTCCCTGATCAAAATATCTTCGAAGAATTTGACTGCCTCCTTGTTCACCTCCTCAATAGATTGTGTTAATACCCCATTATTCTTTTTGATCTTTGCAATCTTGTTCATGCTTCGATTGGAGATTATTGTTCTGTGGAAGTACTTGGTGTTCCTATCTCCTTATTTCAACCATGTTTCTCTTGATTTCTATCACCAGTAGCACTCTTCCCTCTTCAGAATTTCTACCAGTTCTTCTTTCAGACATTTCCCATTCTCAAAATCAACTACATCCATTCATTTATCTATTATATGCTCATTCAGGGCTCTAATCTCTTGCTATAATCTCTATTTCTCTTGGAAAATGTTCTTGAAATGAGTCTTATTCCATTCTTTCAGTTTGTTCTTGATGTATCCCAACTTTTTGTTTATCTTGTATAGTTTTGATTTGTCTCCAAACCTTATCTCATTCCACCAACCCTCTATTAACTTCAGCAGGTGCACATCTCTCAACCACATATTTTCAAACTTGAACGGGCATCCTTTAGGAGGGTCATCCTACCCAAATGTCAAAAAAATAGGGAAATGGTCCAACCCTGTGAACAATAGGATGTGGGCTTCCTAGGTTGTTGCTACCTTCCCCAGTCTCCCCAGAGAATGAATTTGTCCAATCTTTCTGCTATGTTAGTGAAGCCCTTCCTTCTGTTAGACCATGTGAAAGTTTTGTTCTTGGTCTGCAAGTCCTTTAGTTGGTTTTTATCTACAAATTATTGAAAATAACTTTGAATGGCTATTGTTCTTCCCAAACCTCCTTATTTCTCTTCATTATTCAAAGTTGCATTGAAATATCCTACTACTATCCCTTTCTCATTTCTTTGATTTTATAGTTCACTTACATTATTTTGGTCCAGACCTATATTTTTTCCACTATAGTTGTTGGGCCATATACATTGATACTGAAGAAGAATTCATGCCTCCTCAGTTCTTTGAATTTTATCAACTGCCAATTGTCATCTTCTTTTTCCACTTCCCCTTCTACTATTAGAGGGTTTCAAAGTACTCCCAAACCACTAGATGCACCCATAGCCTCCTTAAAATGGCCTTTCCATTGTCTCCAATTTCTCAATCTCCTCTTCCCTTCCTCCTTACTCCACTTCAACTCCTGGATTAAAACTATATCCACTTTTGATTGGTCAATTTGGTGCTTGACCATGTGCCATTTGTCAAGGGCATTGATGCCCCTGACATTCCATGTTATGATCCTCATTCAGCCTTGGGAAGGAGGCCATCCTTCCCAACTGTCAATTTCCTCTGCCATGTGGCATTGCCTGCAATTAGCAATTTGGCTTTGTTTGATTTTCAACCCCTTTTGGTTTTCTCTTTTATGTTTGGTTTATTTATCTTTGATTCTGATTACTCAAGTAGCCTTTCCTCAAACAACTCTCCCTCCTCGGCCTCCTCCCAAGGTTCTCCTTCTCCATTTGAGAATTGGTCACTCTCCTCTTCCTCAAACTGAGAGAAATTTCCATCTTCCTCCTGGTGTTCTCCTTCATCCTCTTCACTATTACCTTGCTTATTCTTCCCAATCACTTCTCCTACCTCTAGGGGATCCTTCTCTGTCTCTTCTACTTCCTTGGTCAATTCCTAGAGTTGGGTGTTGATGTCCTTCTGTAGTTCCTATGTATCACCCAGGAGATCATTGAGGGCTTTCTCTGCCAGGGAGGCTTCAATCACTGACAATGTCTTCACCGAGATGGATGCCTTCCTACAATTCAGAGTTTCTTCTTCAAGCTTCTTTCTCTTCGGTTCTGGACAACCATTCTTATTTGAGACTTCTAGGGATTGGGTTGCCTCTCCCATGGATATTCCATCCCCTATTTCTTTCAAATTCTCTTCACTTTCACTGGTCTCCTTTCCCTTATTTGAAGTGCCTTCCTAGAATGCTTCTTTGAAGAGGCACTTTTTAGGCCCTGTTCCTTCCCACACCTCTATTTCCTATTGCCAACTTCCATACTTTGTCAAAATTTCTAGGTTCTTGTAGATTCCTACCCCTTCATCTATTTCTACTAAGATGCAGGATTTTGCACCATATTTTCTATTTATGAAGTCTTCATCAACCCCCAAGCACACCTCTAGGGCATCACCTAAACTCACCATAGCCTCCACATTCCAAAATTCTGATGGTAGATTCACCAGTTTGATCTAGGTGGGGATTTGATTTATTTTATAATTCCAAGGATTGAAATTTGATCTCTAATTTAGACAGTGGAAGTTATGGCCATTCAAAAATAGGGGTTTCCCTTCTACTATTTCCAACTTTAATTGTTTATCTATGCATTCTATAAGAAAGAAAGAATTTGGTAATTGGTGGATGCTTACCCGGTCCTTGAAATTGTTTCACCACAAAGCTTTGATCTCCTCCCTAGGGCATCCCAAGCCACTCCATTTGGAAAATGGGGCTCTTTCCATTAGTCTGGTCACCCTTATTTCAATTGATTCAACAGGAAGTTGCTACAACTTACTTCCCTACGGATGCAGACTCTCACCTTTGCTCGCTCCTTTTCCTTTGCTTTGGAATTTTCTTCTATTCGCTTTCCTTATGAACAAAGTTCCTAGTCTCTCTTGTTCATTCTTCTTCCAAATTCAAATTCTTCTACGGTTCAATGGCTCATTTTTCCTTCATTCTTTAGCTTAGGGTTTCTTGATCCTTTCACTCTTTAGACTTTGTTGGTGCACCTCTAAATGCCACTTCCCTTGTGATGCTAACTGAAGTCCAACAGTTTCCCATGGTGTCCATTTTCCCAGAACCACCCACGCCTTGGCTCTCACGTGCTCTAGTTTCGTTTGTTCCTCTGGTGACCTACTACATTCCAACCTTGATCAGGAACCCTTCTTTCGCCTTCACCTTGCAAACTTCCTCTTTTTTTGCAATCTTGATTCTTTGGGTTCTCTATCGTGCAAAAGTGTGGGTGGCACTTGTCCACCCAAGTTCTATTTTTGAACACCCATTGCGGGATGTGATTCACCTTCTGCAATTTTCCATCTTCCTCTGCCTTCTCTCTTGGGCAACCATCCTCCTCCATGTCGCCCCATCGTCTCCTTTTTCGGTTCTACAAATTTTCACTCCTTCACCACCTTGCACCATTATTTTTAAAAAACACTCTAAATCATAATATTAATTATTATTTATATTTCATATTGATATTATTTTACCATATACATTATTATATTGATATTATAGATACTTGTATTATTTGTTTAGTATGTCTTCAAAATTTGTATATTGGTGAAGATGTTTAACATGTTATAAAGGAAATTATAAATCTTCCCTCTTAAGAAAAAACCTCTAAGGTGAATTTCAATATTGTCCTTGTTGAAAACACATGTATAATTGAAAGAAAACAAATATTGAAGATCATAACAACTTAGAACTAAATAAAACAAAAAAGTAGGGGCAACCTAGTCCAAAGAAGGCCCAAATTCACTGTGTAGGTTTGTTGCAATTTAATCAATGTAAATAAAATTCCTTAATCCTAATTCTAATCATCAAGTGTATTTTCTACCAAAATCCTTATAATCAGCTATAACAACAATCAAAAGAGCTAAGCCCTTCTAACCCTTGATGATGTATCATTTATATTTATAATCTTGACTATTAATTAAAATATTAAATTATTTGTATGGCATGCTTTTTTTTTTACATGGTGCTCAAAGGTATATGTTCCCAAATCCCTAAATATAAGCTTTCTTGAGTGCTAATAGTATCAAACTTGTTGAAAAGACCCCAAACTTATGATCATCAGGGAAAATATGGACCAATTTACTATGGTGGGTAAGACCTTTTACTTTAGGCTCTATCAAGTCAAATAAGGGCTTCTCTAAGGTTTTGTGTTAAGTAAAACTATGAGGAATGAAATCAAGTCTTGATATAAATAATACTCATCGCATAAAACACTCATGTTTATCTATCAAACACATGTACAACTAAGAGTGGACAAATATCAAAGATCACATCAACTTAGAAATGAATCATGCAAAATTGTAGGGACTACCTAGTCCAAATTAGGCTTAAATTCAATGTGTATTATTTTGCAATTTAATCAATGAAAATCCAATTCCATAATCTTAATTATAGTCATCAAGTGCATTATACAACAAATCATTATATTTAGCTATAAAAACCAACAAAAGAGTTAATCCCTCCTAACCACTAACAATGTATCATTTATATTTATAATCTCAACTATTACTTAGTCTATATGTGATTGTAATTATTGTTAATCACATAATTAAACATCCTAAATTATTGGTAGGGAATGCTTTATTTTTTAACATGTTGGTGCTAAAAAATTTAGGTTCCCAAAAACCTAAAAGATAGGATTTTCCTAAGCACCGAGGTTTCGTACTCAAGGGAAACGCCTCAAACTTTTGATCATTCAAGATAAATATGGATCAATTCACTAAGGTGGGTAATACCTTCTTCACTTTTAGGCTTCATTAGGGCAAGGGGGGATTCTCTAAGGTTTTGTGTTAGGTACAACTATAAGGAATGGAATCAAGACTTGAAACATACCATATCCAATACATAGTAAAATTTATTCATTTACCACAAGTGTATATATGATAGTTTGATAATGCAAGGTTCTACACCTTCATAAAGTTGATGAACAACCATGTGAAGTGTTTGAAAATGTGGCTTTGGTAACTCCTAATTTTCTTTTGTGTATATAGACATGAAAGTTAATGAAATGTAATCAACACAATAAGAGATGAAGTTTAATTCTGAGTGTTTTGAATGTGTTGGTGTGATGAAAGGTTGAGAAGAAGGTAGATCGGTGCCTATGTATAGTAGATCGGTGCCTATGTATAGCCATGCAATAAAGTTTAAAGTTTAATACACCAAAAGATATAATGACTAAAATCACTTTGTGATTTCTCAACAAAGATATCACTGAAGACTATACCTTTTAAATTCACACATAGGCTAAGCTTTATGCATATAGGTAAAAAGATAAATATAATTTTAGAACATCTAGTTAAACATAACATTTTTATCCATTAATAGACTCATATAATTCTTGTATTAATTGGAAAGATGTCATACAAAATCCTTACAAGGATTTTACAGTCATCTATATAAAAAATTGATCAAATCTAATACTCAAATCACCGAGATATGATTAAAAAAACCTATAAAATCTTTAGAAACATGCATAATACATAAATATATTCAAAATATATTGAATCTACACATTTTACTCATTATTTTGAGATTATAGTGATTTATTACATATTTGGGATAAAACCTAGAACATTATAATATAAAATACCTTGAACCCTTTGTTGGAAAGAAGAACTCTAATGATTTTGAGATTCTTTTCTCTTTTTCTTAGCCTTGCAAATATTTGCCATCCTTTTACAAATGAAACTCTAGAAATCTATCATTCAATGTCAAAGAGGAGTCTTAGGAAAATATATAAGGTTTCTTGCCACTATAAAGGTCATTCATGCTTTCTTACATGGCCTTGTATTAGGAAACATGTAGGATCCATCTTCTTTCTAGTCATATTCATGTCAAGCTCTTTAATGCCTACATCTTCATGCATAATGTAAAATAATACTATGATTTCTTGCTTGTAGAAACTTGATGGAGAAGTGGACATTACCACCTTGGAGTGCATTGCGAGATAAATCTAGTAGAATCTATTAGATGAACAATCAATAATTGGTATGTGGATCCTTAAGAGCTAAAAATACCTACATCATTAATGGAGGCATGGATTCCCTCACCCTCCATCACTATATTTGCATATAACTTTGCACACTAAAAAAAATAATGGTTTATGGGTGATAAAAACATGCTTAGGTAATTGCAGGGTCAAATATAGTCATTGGTGGCATTTTGGGAAGTTTAGGGGAGTGAAAAAAGTGATATAAAAAAAAAAGCAAGGATTGAAAGTCGAATAGGATGTGAGAATGAAAGTTATGAGGTTTTGATGTGGGACTAGACATTAGAACTAGGTATTGAATTAAGGTCCAAAAGTCCCTCAAAAATTTTTAGAGTGAGTGAAGGGAAGGATGAAATGCATGCGAGAAAGTGTAGGATTTTTTTATGAAAATTGACATTAGGAAGAGATGTATGAGAATGGAATTAAATACCTAGGATTCGGGTATGTTTTAAAGATGATTTCCATTGCACCGAAAGGTCAACTTGCTAATTCTCAATACAACCACAAGAGTTAATGAATCCATGGGAGGCAGTTAGGCCATGTCATGAACCCAAGTGTTGTTCTACACAACACAAGAAGACCAAGGGTGCACACCTTGCAACAATCCCCCAAGTGCAAGTGAGGGGTTTGAACCCATGACCCAAGCTCTTATACCAATTGTTTCAAAGATGGTTGTTGTTGTTGCACCAAAAGATCGACCTATTAATGCCTGATATAACCACCAGAGTTAATGAATCCACAGGAGGCAGTTAATCCATGTCACAAACCCAAGAATCGTGTTGCACAACACAAGGAGACCAAGGGTGCACACCTTGCAATAAGGTCAACCTTCATAAAGGAATAAATTAATGAAAAATACTATGGGGAATCATTGCAAGAATTATATAAAATTTAACATGGATCTAGACATTGGAATGAAACTCTAGATGTATAGGGAAATTTTACTAGGAAAGGTTGGATGGAGTAAAGGAAAACAATGTGAGAATGGTAGTAGGAGGTGGAGGTATGACTGAAGGAAGTACAAAGGTAAAGGAATTATACAAGTAGTAGGGGGAGTGATGTAGAAAAAACTTGCATAAGTGGTTGTTAGATAGAAGACAAGATTGGAGGAAATTTAGAGGTTCAAAGGTGCAATAACATTTTGTAAAAGATGAACGAAAGGAGATATAATAAATGTGAGTAGGGAAGGACCAAAGGTCAAGATGAGGAATGGATAAGGAATACATCTAGATGGACCCTAAAATTTTACAAATAAGAGGAAACAAAATAGTGAAAATAAACATTATGAAAGTGGATAGAAGAAAAGGTGGAGAGACAAATATCTAGATCCTTATTAAAATCCCACAAATGACAAGTAGGAAGTGAAATTGAAGGAATGAAGGAAGTGATAGACCTTGTGGAACTTTTAAGTGGTATTAGACATGCTAGAATAGGATTTTTGTACAAGCCAAAAATTTTTGTTTGTCCACTAAAATTTCACAACTTAAATATAAATGTTAGAAAACAACCAAAAAACATCATGTGGAATTTATTTAGATTTTTTTAATATTTAACATGTGATATGGATTTGAAGGATTGGGAGGAATAACACTCAAGTGATTTTGGTCAAGGAGCTCATTTGAAAATTTCTTAGATCGATTTATAACAAATTGGTATACCAAGCAAGATGCACCAACATAGGTTCTAGTTGAACATGTGTGTCTCTTGCAAGGATAGAAAGAATCTAGCTAAATCTAGGATGAAAACCAAAGGAGAAAGATAGAATTTACATAGAATCACAAAAATTGACAACCCAAAAATAAGGAAAAGAAAGACAACTATGTACATATGCCTAAAGATAACCTTGCCAAAATATTGCTTGAGATGTTGACCACAAGCTGGAAACTCCATAAATTCTTTGGACCAATATTCTTGAGGTAGAAAGGTCCTTGAATACACTTATCTATAACTCGATAAGGTCCAACCCATAAGACCTTAATTTTCCATGTTTACATTTATCTTCAAATTTAGAGTTCCACATGAGGACAATATCCCAAACCCAAAAATTTCTTTGAACATCCTTCTGATCAAACATGTACTTCATATTTTGTTGTTGCAACATATTTCTTTTATGTGCAACCCTCTTGAAGTCTTCAATTTCAATCAATTCATGCACTCTTAGGGAAATGACATCATCTTCTTCCCCCTCAATTTTTTATAGTGGTTTACATATTAATAATTCAAGATGTATTAGAAATTTGGCCTCTATCCCATGGACCAATCAAAAGGAACTCCTACTAATATCCAAGTCTTATGATTAATCATATCAGCCCAAACATCAAACTTTAGCTTATCATCCTATCTCTTCTTATTTGAATCTAGTGTTTTTTTATGATGGTCATGGTGTTTTATTACTAGATTTACCTTGTCCATTTCCTTGTGAATGATTAGAAGATGAATGTGTTAGAGCTATACCATATTGAGAACATATGTTAGTCAATTCATGGGATATAAAATGTATTATATTGTCAACAATTATCCTTGTAAGCACATTGAACCCTATGATAATATTACACAACAAGAAGCTAATCACCACCTTGTATGTAGCATTTTTAGTAGGAATTGCCTCCATCCATTTGTTGAAGTAGTTTATGGTTGCAAAAATCCATATGTATTTGCTGCTTTATTTCTTATCAATATCCCATATAAAATTAAAACCCTATTAGCCTCATTTTGACACCACAAAATTGAAACTTTTTGTGCAACAATGATAAGGATTGTCATGTATCAAACACCTTTTTCAAGTCAATTCTAGTTGCAAAATGATAGGATCACATGTTTTCTATGCCATTTATTGTCTTTCTCCATCTTTGGAGTATCATAAGTTGATTGAATTCATGTGGAAAGGCTTGGAAATTTGAAGAAGAACCCTCCTCCATTTCAACTAAAGTCCTAAGAGCAGTCACATAGTGCAGAAAATCACAAAAACAATTAAATTTGAAAATCTATAAGAGCTAGTGTAAATTCATTTTACAAATATTTTATTAATGATACTTTACTAAATGTGACCAATTTCTATATCAAAATGTATTTTGGTTTGGGAGATTTTAAAATTTTAATTTTTCTACAAGTTATTTGCGAAAATAGTTAAATTGAATGTTTAATTAAGTTAGAGTTAAACTTCTTGGTAGGGGTGTTTTTTTATGATATTTTACATGATGTGGAAATATTTTGTGATGAAATACTATCCCGATAAAAATTTATTAAACCTTGTTTGCCAACTTGGTGGATTTATCACTACTCTTTGAAGCTAGTTCAATAAACAAGTTTCAAATCCTCAAGTTTCAAAGTTAAGAAGTTGTGCATTACCCTTTGGGTCTCGATAAAGACAAAGTAATTGGAAAATCTTGTAAATAAATTTATTTTAAACAATATAATATTAAAAGAGTATGAATTATCAATGATTCCTAAAGTGTCAATTAAGTTTGTAAGAAAAATATTAAATCTTAAATAATTTGGTTATTGATAGTTCTAATGTTAATAAAGGAGGATTGTGATTTCATTACCGCAGGTTTTCATTGGCTTTAAAAATTATTTCTTATCTTTTATGAAGTTATGAACCTCTACACAAAAGTTGATGACAAGGAAAAAACTAACCTCCCCACAAAAGTTGATGACTTGAGGGAAAAATTAACCTCTCCACAAGAGTCGATGATAAGGTCAACAAGAGTCGATGATAAGGTCAAAAATGACCTCTCCACAAAAGTTGATGATAAGGGAAAAATTGACTTATCAACAATAGCTCACAAGTTAAAAAATTACTTCACATTTCTAATATTAGTTATGAAATAATTATTAAATGCTAGTTTAATGGAAAATAAATGTTTATCGACACTCTTTCCTTTGTTGGAAACCTTCCTTCTAGCACTGAAAAAATGAAAGTTAATATTTGTTACCAACTTTACATGGGTTAATAACTACTATCCATGCACCAAAAAAAAGGAAAATTAAGCACTTATCAACATTTCATGCAACTATAACAATATCGTTGGGGTAGTCATCGGAGCATTGAGTGGGAGCGGGAGTTCAGGCGAGAGTTTGAGTTTGAACAATGAGGAGGGTGCATCTGAGGAGGATGACAATGTAGATGCAGAGACCATTCTTTTCTTCTTGCAAACACCTCTTGTGGGGACATTGGAGGTCTTTCCTTTCCCTCTATGCGGCCTGAGGTCTATTTTTCTCTCTGGGTCTCCTTTTTGGTGCTTTTCTTGCAGTTTGAGAGCAATGAGCAGGAGTAGATGCAGGGGTGTGGATATGATTTTTTCTAATGGTGGAGATGTTGATCTTGGGGTGGAGCTTCCCACTCTATTGGGGTTTATTGGTGTTACTTGGGTTTGGCTGCTTTATATTCCTGACATGGGGCTTTTTGATTGGCTTCTCGATGTTTCTTTGGGGCATCCTCTAGGGTTGAGGGTGTTGTCTCTGTGCTTCATGCGACTGTCTAGTGCTCTGTCTGGGCTACTTCCTAGGAGGCTATTTGCTTGGGAGAGTTCTATCAACCAAGTTGGTAGCTTTGTTCCTTTATATTATAACTTTTCCCTAGTTGTTGTGAGGGGAGCGACCTACTCTTGGGCTCTCTATGGCTTCATGGTGCAGTTTTCTTTGGGGTTGAGTCCTTTTCTATTTTTATTTTTTGTTTTGGTTGTAGGGGTTGTGGTTCTTTGGCACCTAATTATGACTCATGTGATCAAGAACGGCTTGGTTTTTGCTTCTCTAGGGTATGGTCTTTTGTGGCCCCTTTGTTGTTTGGATAAGGACTATCCTTTGTTCTCTGTGGGGGGATTTTCTACCCTTTATTTTATTTGTGTCTTGTGGGCACGGTGGAGTTTAAATCTGTTTCTGGATGCCCAGTTGTTTTTGCTTCTTAAGGAAGTTCTTGTCATGGTTATTGAACTCTTTCTAGAGCAACCTAGTATTTACTTATGCCTTTATTTTTCAAAGGTTGTTGATCTTCTAAAGTTCTTCTATGTGGCTCTTGGCCTCCCTATAGTTTCTTGGAGGAGTTATGGCCTTGGTGTGTCATTGATTGAAGGTCATTCTTAGGCTGAGCAATTACAAGTTTTTATTCTGAAGGCTCAGATGCTTTTGGGGTTTTTCTTGTTAACTGAAGTGTGTTCTTCTTTCTTGTAATTGTACCTTGCTATGCCTAAAGAGGTTATGATTGTACTTCCTTCCAAATATTTCTCTCTCTCTCTGGATCTACAAGTGGGGTCTTCTATGGAGGTGGAGACTACTCCCATTGAGGAAAATCCCTCTTCTATTGAGGTGGAGATGGTTGTTGTAGATCTAGTGGGGAGTACTTTTTTGGTAAGTTTATTCCTCTCGAGGTAGAGCCTATGTGGGAAAAAGAGTGAAGGCTTTGGAGTTTGGGGCACTCATCTCTTCTTCTCCTATAGAGGGGATCTCTCTCCTATTAAGGTGGAGGTGTGAATGGCTCTAGTGGGGTGTTGTTGTAAGAAGGTAGATGTGCTTCAGTGTTTTGGTATACTCTCTAACTCCCCTATTGAGGTGGGGACTTTGGAGTTGCTAGTGCTTTTGATTATGGGTATGGGTTTGATGGTGTTCTTCACCATTAAGTGGCCTTTTTTCCTTGGCTCAGTGATGTCTTTCCCGAGCAGCTAGTTTGTTGATGCCTAGCTAATGCAAACGATTTTAATGTTTACCTAAGGGTTCCAGGTCCTAGTTAAAATGTAGTTGTTAAGGGATCTTGTCCCTGTTTTCTTTTCTAATGCAGCTTGTGTAGTTATGTCAAGTCTTGTTAACTGTTGATGTTGTTTGGCTACTGATTGTATGTGAATTATCTTATTTTTAGCATGCTTAACTTGGACAGGGATACGAAGCACTTCAAAACCATTTGTAATGGGTTTTGGGGACCCATCAAAACCTGTTTTACCTATACTAAAAAACATTCCATGCAACTATAATAGCTCCCTCCAAGTTGTCAATGAAAGTTTTGTAAAGCACTCCAAACACTAATGAAGGAATCACCAAAACCTATGTGAGGGTCATTCTAAACGATTATAGTGTTTGTTCTTCAAAATGCAACCTTCATCAAAACACATGAATGCAACATTGCAATGCTACAATTATAGGATATATAAAATTATTTGTTGAAAGTGTTTTAGAAAATTTCAATTAAAATACATTTGGCATGGGGGCATGTGCACCAAGATGGGGGACTAAAAAGTGATCACCCCACTTTTTGGCCCCCATGAGAGTATAAGACAAGCATATTATAACAAAACCACATTATTGTAGACCTTATTTTTCATCCAAAGCTTTGCCAAATTATCACCATGCCATCAAGATGCAAGGGAGGTCAAAGAAGTAAGCATTTTTAGTTTTTTAGTGTTGAATTTGGATTAAATAGGTAGATTGAATTAGTTTTTAATTAGAATTTGTTTAATTTTTAGGAGTTGATAATCCACCCCCAAATGTTCAAAATACTAATTCTCCTATTCATGAAAACCCTCCTAAAGAATATCCACAACAAACACCTCCTACAATTCCTCATCATCCTCCAAGAACACAACAAAACATATTAGGGAAAATCAAAACAATAGAAAATAACTTGAGTTAATTGCAAGGTTGAAATATCCTGTAGGAATGAACTCCCATATGACCACCCTTTTTGAATCACTACAATCCATTGTCTTTCATGTAGAATCAATTATTTGGAAAATAAATAGTTAGTATGACAAGAGGGAACAACAAAAATAATTTACATAGACAAATTATCATATGAACAAGTATTTTTTTTAAAATCTAACTTGTCTACACTCTTCACCAACCCACAAATCAATCAAACCTTACACAGTGCATGCAAGAGGTTACATATCCATTGGTGCCACCACCAAGGGATAAAGAATACATTTTGGGATAGGTGTTGGATGGTTTTTGACCATCCTCCATGCAACAACTATGAGGTGCCATAATATTTTTGAGGAAACTCTATTCTAAGTTTGTCCTTAATTAAATCCTAAATTACTTTGACATGTGGTAGTTCCAAGGTAGAGGTGGGGGAATTGTACAAGATAAAGTGGGGGCACAACGTGACCCAAACCAAACACTAAGACCAATACCTAGATTAGAGTTAGAGCATATGACTATCTCTTTCATTGTGAAGGAGGATGTTGATGTGGAGACATTAAATTCTATTAGCTCACTCACTCAGACCCTTATACAACATATTAGGCCTCTAGTACAAGGTGATATGGGCAAGTCTTCTAGACATCAAGTTCCACCTCATGTATGTTAGTTTTGTGGGTCTCTATTTTTTTATGATCTTAAAGATAGTCAGGATGCAAGTGCCCAAGATATATTTGCAATGGATCAAATGGTCATGACATAATATTTGTTGAGTGAAACATTCAATTTTGATAGTCAAGTAAATTTCAACAAGTTCATTTAATTTAATTTATTAAATTTTATTGTGAAATATAAGATTAACTAAATTAGTAGAATGATTAAAACAAAATTTCAAGGTCACAATGTTCACCATACTTGTAGCAATCCTCCATCTCATTACATGACAATGTTGAGTGTAGTGGTATGTAACTAGTAAAGAATTATAAATATTATATGTGAATAGTTTAACCTTATATGAATCGTCTTATAACTCACTTTGGATGTTGAATAGGTTAATATTGGTCCTTCAAGATCATCACCTGGTAGTAAGGGTTACTAGTATAGAAAAAATAGTAAACTACTAAAAAACTACTAAAAATTGCTTATAAATGACTAAACTTGGTCACGTGACCATTAGTAGTTTATTGTCAGTCATAAATAATGCAACCAGATTGATGACTAAACCATTTTTAGTCATTTATTGGTTGTTTTGATTGATCAATTTGGTAGTATATTTATTCGTTGATTGATGTAATATGGTCACTTATTTAGTCATTTTTTTTCACTAATATATTTAGTCGATGATTTAGTCATTGATTGTTGTAATATGGTCACTTATTTAGTCATTTTTGTTATTCGGTATGTTCAGTAGTCCATGTTTGGTTGTCAGTTTAAGTCGGCTGGTCATTACATGTCTAGTCGCCTTTAGTCCATTTTATTCCTTGGTGATTTCTTGGCCATATATCTAGTCATATTTATTGATTTTCACGGTTATGTCAATTGGTAGTATATTTAGTCAATTTAAATTTAGCTAGTTGAGTGTCGATTAAATAGGCCTCAACAGTCATTTTAATTTGAGTTGATATTTTAGGTTGTATAAACATAAATACACATCAAGTCATCAATTTCACACAATAAGACAACCATTGAGAAGGAAAAATCGGTGAAATTTATTAATAAAAGAAAGGTGTTCTAGTTACAGCTTAGAAATAGAGTATTACAATTTTTATTATCAGTCATAAGACTGAAAATATGAGTTACAATATTACCTGAAATGGTATGAAAGAAACTTCTCCAACAAATGTGTAAATCAGTGAGTAAATGCTTGAGCTTACTTCAATCTTGAAATTTGCCTTTCATCTCTTAAAACTTCTATAACATGGGAAATCTTCTTGGAGCAAGCTATAACATGTAGAATCCAAGGAGAGTGTTGATCGTGTCCCATATATGAAGCTCTCTCCTTCAATGTAGTCAACAATAACCTAGCTAGAATCTTTCCTCCTTTATATGCAACATGCAATCTGATATGAGCAACAAGGTGCTACCTTTTTTTCCATGAATAAAGCTATGCCTCAATACAACCAAAAAAATTACTATTAGTCTCAATTCAGAAAGAATAAAAGTGCATTGTATATTGCAAGTTTAAAAAAGTCCAAACACAATAGAAAGATAAATCAATTGAAAAACTGTAGCCTTGTCAATAAATGCCTTAAACAGAGTGTTCAACATAGGCCTGAAATATGCATATTGAACCCTTGATTTCATACCTTGTTCAAAATTTAAGAGAAAAGTGATATGCTCAAATTATAGAATGAAGTTGACATATTATAGAATGAAGGCTGCAAGCACTATTAAAGTGGAACAACATATGAACAAAATTTCCTGGAAACCAAGCCAAAGAATGCCATCAGACTTAGACAAAAAAAATGTCAACCTTGGTTCATCTGTTGTCTCAGTAAAGACCTGCACCATTAAAGAATCAATTTATACATAAATTCAAAATTAAGTTAATGAGAAAAGATATTTGATATCCAACTGGGAAGCCTTAACATCCAAAAATTACTAACTTGATGTTTCACAACAAGTTTCCCAATTGTGACATCATCTTTACTTAAGAAACCAGATATTGATCCACTGCCATATTGGATCTCATAGGATTCTCCTTCACAAACAACAAATGATATATATTAATTGTTTAGCAACTTCCTTAGTATCCCCATGTAAGTAGACTAAACTAAGTGAGGTTGAGGGTTTGAAGTAGAGTACCATCTTCTTGGTATGTGCTTGAATTTGATCATGACTTGTATCTTGAATAAAAATAGGCAAGCTAGTTGCACTATAAAATCATTGTTAATCATTTTTAGAAAAATAACCAAAAAATTCTCTTTAATTAAAATAATTCTTCTAGATATTTTAAGACAAGATATTTCAGTTAATTTCTAAGAGACCTAATTTCACTATCTAAACAACCATCAATCTATTTACTATATATAATTTCCAATAATTTAGAATTTGAATGTAATGAAACTAACCACAATTACCAAAGATTTGACACCAAAATGTAGTACAAAATGAATTGTTCGACAACAAATGTGTTTTGATAAGTCATATATACCCTTGATATATTGATTTAAATAACAAGGAAAGATCAAACTGGAGACAACAAGATAACATTCATTAATTCACTTCAACAAACAATTGAAACTAGAATTCGGCCACCAATTATAACTTCATTCTATTGATCTTCAAAAATATTTTACAATACGTTTCAAAATTTTGTCCCGATTGACATGTCAAAAAGTGTCTTTTTAGTTACCCACTTTTAACATAAATCAAAAAGTCTTAATCATCGTTGTTTATAAAGGATTACATAAAAGCAATGAAAGATGAGAAATGAAGAGAAATGATCAAATGTTGAAGTCCAGAGCACTCACAAGATACGAAAGTTTGTTACTTATCATAAGGTACCCTTGATCATTTAGATTTGGCAAGGTCCTATCTCCATGATAGTATCTGCAAGGCTTGGTACTTCACTACAAGGCCTATTCTTCTGGGGGAGCTAGATATGTCTGCTCCCATTGGTACACTATGTAATCATGAGGCCATTTGTACTCCTAGAATTTTTTGTTGTTGGACAAGTGAATCTTCCATCTGTTGTCTAATAACCCTTTGCTATCCATGGTGAATTTTGAGTATCCAACATCTAGTGCAATTATTCCATCCAAGGTTAGGTGATGAATATTTATGTCACCATCCTTTTGTAAATTAGTGAGGAAATTGGGAAAAATTTTGCTAAACTCACCTATCCAATCCTTGGAGCCTTCCAGTTGATCATCATCCCTTAGTATCTTAGGCATAGACCACTGCTTTAGTGTTTGAAATGAATCCATTCTCACCTTGATCTTTTGATCTTCTACAAATATGTATTGAAATTCATCTGTGACCATTCAAACCATTTGCTCAATAGGCTTTAAAGTTGGAGGGGCTTCAACACTCCTTTGTAAAATTCTGCACAAAGTCGTTAAGGTGTGATGTATAGGTTATCATTTATTGAATAAGGGGTCCAATATAGGTACATGGGAATTTATTTGATCAACTACTTGTGACAAGGAGACCTAACATTCATACACATTTTCCAATTTTTCCATAATTATTTTAACCCTATGCTCCAAGATTTGTTCCAATACCTTGAGGGTTTCTCCCTTTTCTCTTTCCTTTGTTTCTTCATTAGTCTTTTTCAACTTCTCAATTTCTTGTTTTATCACATTTACTTGTTCAATAGTGATTGCAACTGTATCAGTTTAGATGGTAGGGGGCTGGTATACTGTTAATTTTGTGCTTTGGGAAGGACCTACTCCCTTCAACTACTCTTTCAATTTCACATTTTCTATGAATAACCTATTCACTTCATCAATCAGATCAGTTTGTGCTTTCTCATATTCTACCAATCTAAGCTCCATAGCTTTAACTGAATCCCTATTAAACATTGTTGAATGCATTGTAATAGTATTTTCCTCCAATGCTGATGTGTATTGAAGTGTCTTTACCATGGAAGTCCCTCTCATTTTTTTTACAACATCAAGCAATCTTGGTTTTTCTATTTTTTTTGCTTTTTCCAAAAGGCTAGCGTTTCAAGTCTTGGATTGTAACCTATGCCACTCATTCCCTCATCTAAATTGAATTTAGAAACCAACATGGGATCTTCTTGGCTTCTTACTTGATCCAGTAAGAATATCTTTTTAACTTCATCCCAAGAATAATTAGTATATTGCTTTCTAAGACCAATTCTCTTGCTTCTTGGGGGCTAACAATAATTTCATTAATCTTGAGTTCTTCAAAAGTCTAGGAAATAATATGGTCATGTTGTGACTCCTCAGTTCCCATCTTATTAATTTGGAGTCCCTCCTCAAATTCTTTCATTTTCATCTTAAACCAAAAATCGTTAAACTTGGGAGTTTGAATAAATTCATCATCTTCAATAAATCTAAGGGCAACAATCACCCTTTCATCATCATGCACTTCTTGATCATTATTCCCATGTACATCCACTCTTTCTTCTTGTTTGTGAGAATTAGTTGCAAGCTTATGCGATGGTTGATCAACTTCATCATCTTTAAAATTCAAAAGTACATCGGCTACCTCTTCAGTATCCCCCACTCCACTTATTTCATATGCCACTAAGGGGGCCACTCCATGTGTCTTTTTCCTTTTAGGACTTGGTTGCTCAAGGGATGCTTCTGATTGTATTGTGGTAGTGTCTAGTAGGGGCTCTGTGATTAAAATACCACTTGGTTTGATGGGCAGCTTGGAGGGTTTTGAAGACTGATCCTCAGATTTCTTTTCTGGTTCAACATATAATCTTTCAAAGTTGTCAATTATTAAGTTCATCCTTTTGATAGGGTCCAATTCTTTAACATAGAATCCTTAGAATCCAATGTCCCTTTTCTTCTTCTCCTCCTCAAGCCTCTTTATGATTTCCCACTTCCTCTTCCTCTAAAAAACTTCATCAGGTGTAAAGCAATTTCTTATTACATCTTCTTCATAATCCATTACATGAGTAATCCCAACTTTAGTGAGAAGTGTCTGCTTAATAAAATTAATATGTCCTTCAGGATCAAAGACCATTTCTCCTTGCAACTTCAATGAATACCTCATCTTCAAATAGTTCTACAGCTCTTCAAGAGTGTTAAACCCTATAGATAGCTCCTCACATTCAATTAGGTCAAGAAGGAATGACCCCTTTGTTTGTATTTTCATAACATCCTGCTCCATCCAAAACATTTGCCACATAAATTATAAAAATGCAATTTGAATAGAAATAAATTTGGGTAAAACATGTGGGGCTTGAGGACACCCATAGACCCTTATTACTGTTTGGTTTGCTAAAAAGAACCGGTCACCAAAATTGTGAGTGTGTTCCTATTCTAGCTTCAATGCTAAAGGTCTTAATACTTGCATGATTTTATTAGGCAATATTGGTGAAATATAACAAAAAGCGGCCATGACCTTTATTACAAAATCATCATGAAATATTACCTAATCACTATTTTTACATCTACTATCCCAGATGTAACACCATTTTTGTACAAACAACCTATTCTCTTCATCATCAGTCATTCCTAAACCATTATTTTAGTCCATATGTTTTTATTTTGGTACAATATTAAATGACACAACAAAGACTATTTCATGAAAGTGATGGGAGCTAAGTTCTCTCTTGCAAAAATCTCTCATGTAGCCCTTTCTCAATTTCAGCAGCAAAGCCATACTCAATGTTGACTTTAGGATTTTGTATCTTCATTGCCATCATCATGAGATAGGTTGGCATCCTCTCTTCAACATCTATTCCAAGCACTTGGCACAAAGAAAAATAAGTTCTTTTGAAATATACTTGGAAGTGTTCTATGGAAAATGACTCAATTTGGGAGGGGAAGATAGGTATCCTCCTATTGTTTACACCCCTTTTCATGTGTAAAGGAAGTTCATCACTCCTATAGGTTTTTCTCAATCTCCTATAATCCTCCTCACTTCTTTCCAAGTCAATCTTAGTGATAGCTTGCTTGTTTAACATAAAACACTTTATAATTGCTTCTTTAGTCAGCACCACTAATGGTGAACCATCTGGAATTCTTATAGCCTGGTAGTTGGGTGATAATATTGTGCCAATACTTTAATAAAATCAACATCTATGAATACATTTGAGACTATCAATTTGGCCAAATCTAAGGTCCAAGGATTTGAAACTGGAATCTTGTCATCCCTTTTTTCATAGAAGTACCAAAATAGATCCCACCTTGAGATAGGGATAATTGGGTCTCTACATCCATGGGCTTTATCTCTAAACACCTTTTTGAATCCTTTGTTTACAAAATTAGGTAACACATCTAAAATAGATTGTCGCAGGGACCTCTTCTCTCTTTTAGAAATTGTGGACTCTTCCTTTTTACTCGCAAGTTGACTTCTTTTGGGTGGAATGATGAAGAATTTACTCCTACTTGATTTCTTTAAGTGTCTACTTGTAGAAGAAAATTCAGTTCTAATGCACTTGCTACAGAGGGTTTCTGTGAACTTACCCAATGAAATAATATCTGTAGTCCTTTGGCTTGAACTCCCTTGCCTCCGATACACTAAGCTATGTGAATGATTATCAAAATGTCATCAATTCCCAAGTAATATTTGTTGTTGAGCTCGTTCACCTCACTATTAATGTCAATTCGTGCAAAATATTTTAGAATTTTCCCATATTTCAAGTTTGAATACATGTTGATCTTGGGAAATCGAATGGTGTAATCATTAAATGCTTTGATAGCTCATACTACAATACCACTCTGTCATTTCAATACCACTGCAGGGTAGCGTTAGCATTACTGCCACTACACATACACCCCTTTGGACTCCTATAGGATGATGGGTTAATTCTAGTGATTGAGTGACTGTTCACCACCATACCACTCTACAATATCAAGACTGTTGCAGGGTAGTAGTATGGTAGGGTTAGTAGTACCGCCACCCTACACATACCCCTTTGGACTCCCGCAGGATAACAAGTTAATTCTAATGGTTGAGTTATTGTTCACCACCATACCGCATTGTCACTGGTTACCCCTTGCAGGGTTGTGGTTTATTTTAGTTGTTAACATGTTCTCACCGCCACCCCACGATATTCATATTTGGTTGTCATGGTATTAGAGTAAGCATTTGTACATTGACCTATATGTCTTGCCATCCTACGCATACCTCTATTGACTGTTATCATAGTGCGGTATTAGATTTTATTATGAATGCAATATTTTAGATATCATTTTATTGAAAAGATTGAACAATTTTCTAATTTTGTAGTCTCATAGTTTTAGTTTTCAATGTCAGTCAGACCTAAGAGATCATTTCTTTATTTTTAATGAGGAGGCTTAGTTCACCTAATGTTAAGATATCTATATGTATTATTAAATCACAAATGTTCATTGTATGTTTGCATCTAGAAAAAATATAGGACATACAAGAAATTATATTCTAACTAGACAAAATTAATTTCAAATTTTCAACCAATGTAAGAAAACTAAGAAGAATGATTAAACCTAACTTTAAATGCACTTCAAATCAGTAGTGAACATCTCAAGTTTTGTATACAATGTACCAGTAGAATAATGATGATTACATTTAGAAATGTATCAGTAAAACAATAGTGAATAATCATACTTATACTTAGATGTTTATTACATGCAATAATAAATTACACCATACATATAACCAAATTTTAGGTGACAAGCTAATCTCTTAAGGTGATAAAACATCATTATAATCATCTGCATTGCCAACAAGATCAGAATCCTAATCATTCATGTATGCATCCACTTGAATTTTTTCCTCATACTCATCTGTGACATGCAATGCATTCTCTCTCCCAATATCTTCATTGGTAATCAAAATTTCTTCTTCAAACACTCCATCATCATCTTTATCCACTTCTTTGAATGTTGCTTGTAAATAAACATATTGCCCATCAGTCATTATATCAACAACTTCCATGAATTTTTGTTTTGAACGAGACTCTGTTTGAATGACATACGACCATCTTGGTCTTCTTACATAATCAATTAGAAATTATTGGTTAATTTGAAGAGGGGAAACATATGACTCATCTATCTCTGATAAAAATTGTCGTGTATTTGCATGTACAAATCCATACTCATCAAATTGTACTATAGATGGTTGGATCCAATTACATTTTAATAATATAGGACTATTTTCACCATAGTTCACTAGAATAATTTCTTAGATGAATCCAACATAAAATTTCTTCTTAGTTTCATAAAGAAATTCAGCACTAACAACACAGTCACAATTTGTCTTTTTCTTCCACTCTTAAAGGACTACCATTGGCCCCCATTCCACTAAAACTTGTAGCCCATAAATGTGGAGATTGTGAAAGCTCACTTTCCTCCATTGTTATATCTTGACCTTCTTCTTTTGCATCACTAACTGCATTAGCAATCCATTCTTCAAATTTTGGAAAAGAATCACCTCCAATCAAATCAACATGACGTCTACACTTTTGAAGTTGACATTGCATCCAAGCTTGATTGTCTTATTCATATTTTCTACATAAAATATTAATGTACAAATAGTAAGATTAATAATATAAAAGTGTAAATGCAATTGAGTAAATAAATTATTGTGATTTTTTTTTTACTTGTACCACTTATCGAATGATGACGTGTTTTGAAGAATATAGGAATGTATCACACTTCTTTCTTGATGTGATAGCTTGAAACGAAATACATTGCCTTCTAATACTTCACCTGCAACTATCTCTTCTTCATCATCATCCTATACATGCCAATTGACATTTTTTAAATCCTTCATATATTCTATGCAAAATCCCATGGCCTCTTGCAATGAATATGCCCCAAACTTGTTGCCTTCAGGTTTTTCCCTAGTACGAACAATATTTTTCAAAACCTTCATATATCATTCTATATGATACATCCATCTTGTTCTTATCGGGCCACAATGATTTAGTTTATATTGTAGATGTATCAAAAGATGCATAGAAATGTTAAAGATTGTTGGTGAAAATTCCTGTTCCAATAGACAAAGGACTTCAACAACCTCCTTCCTCAAACTATCAAAGGTTGAAGGATCTAATACATGTAAACTCATTCTCTTTAATATTAGGCCCAACCTTATAAATTCCAATCTTAGCCCCTTTGCCAAAGTTAATATATTTACCACAATAGGTAAAATATTCTCCATTATGACATGATAGTCATGGGTCTAGAGGCCTCTTAAGCCATTAATATTAGTTTGGCCTCTAATACTACTACTTACATATCTAGTGGGAAAGCAAGTCTACGACATCAACTATAAGAATTATGCACATTGTTCCTTTGTCCAGACATAAGGAGAGCTAGGTTTTCTATAATTTTAATCATCATATTTTTCATCCCAAAGATTTTGATGAATCTTTAGTTGTCAAAAGTCTTCACGTAATGAAATAGTATCAAAAGCACCAAAAAGAGTTTCTATAATAGCATAGGCTATATTTTTCTCAGTATGCATAAAGTCAACGATATGCATAATGGCTATATCCTTAAAGTATGACAACTTATAGAATATGCACAACCTTTTTACACTACTTTCATTACATGGATCATATCTACTACCAACAATCCCATCATTTTCAATCAATTCCATTTTTTTTGTCAATTCTCAATAATGTAATCACCTGTTATTAGCAATGGTGCTTCAAGATTCTCTTTTTGACCATTGAACCATGTTTTTTGTTGACAATATAAATGATCCATTTTAAGGTAAGCACGATGTCCACACTAAGTACACTTACTCAAACTTCTTAAGTGCCTCACAAAATCCTTAAAGTTGCAAGTAGGACATCCATGGTATCCATGAATAATGAGACCAAACAATGTGCCATATGCAGGAAGATCATGAGTTGTAAACAATAATGAAGCTCTTAAAGTGAATTTGATTGAATGAACATCCCTTAAAGATTGAATTGCTTCAATTCCTTTCCACAATTCCATTATCTCATCATATAATGGCTCTAGATAAGCATCAATTGTATCTCAAGTCACACTTTTCTTTCCCGGCATAATCAATGATAGCACTAAGAAAAATGGTTTAGTTGCTAACAATGGAGGCAAGTTACAATTTATTAAAACAACTAGCCAAGTTGACAATTTAGTACTTTGATTTGAGAATGGGTTCACCCCATCTAGAGCCAAACCCAACCTTATTTTACGAGGATCTTGAGAAAAATCAAGCCTTATGTTATCAAATTCCATCCATGTCTTAGAATCAAGCACATGCCATTTTTTTCCATCATCTCTCATATTTTGGGCATGCCATTACATAAGTTCAACAATGTCTCTGCACCTATACATTCACAGTAATTGTGGGATTACTAGAAAGTGGCGAAGAACCTTTCTAGGAACCACAACTAGTTTCAACCCTTGTCTATAACTTGCTTCATGACATTTCAGACATTCACTCTCACTTGCAAGATTCTTGTGAAATAATACACAACCATTCACACATGTGTGGATGTTTTCATACCCTAAGCCTAGCTTAGTGATTTCCTTTCTACATTGACTTCATTTTGTTCGCAATGTGGAGTCGGGTGGTAACCACGAAATTAATAATGCCAATAACTGATCTACACTCTCGTTTGTCTAACCAAACACCACTTGCAAGTTAAGAATTTGAAGGATTATTGTCAAATGACTTAACCTACAATTAGCATACACAGGCTTTGAAGCATCCTCCATCAATGACCCAATCATCATTTAGACCCTCATTCAACATTCTATAAACTTCAAACCCTTCATCTAACATTGCTACCTCTTCATCTATGTTTGGTGCCACTTCATCTATTTTTTTTGCCTCTTTATCTCTCACAATTTTTCATTCTATCATATCTTCATAATAATTGGCATTCCAAGGGCTTATACCACTATCCTATATCTTATCATATGTTGATAAATATAACTTCTTTTTTTCACCTTTCCACCAAGACAATCATTACATGGACATGGATATTTTTCCATGTTCCTCTCATCAACTATTCTCTCATCAAATGAATGGTATTGATTCATAGTCAACCTTCGATGTTGATCCATCTATAATGTTCTACACATAGCAACAAAAAATTGTAGACTAAGAGACAAAAACTATTTTTTTAATTGAAAGGCATTTCCATAGCAATAGAGTTATAGAGAGCAAATAAAAGAGAGAGTTTAACTAATGAATTGTAAAAAGTATATTTTTTTAGTTTATATTCAAATTGTTGATTACATTGCATTGCACATCTTTCAAACTCAAAGCATTACTTCACATTGCATAACTAATAACTAGATGCTGATAGATGATTTTTTTTTAATTATATTATAGTTTTTACAAATTCAACCTAAGTAGTTATGCAATTACTTCACATTGCATAGCTAATAACTAGGAGTAGCTTCCAATTGCATTTGCTTGTCATGGCATTCCATGAGACCACATTTCTTTGAGGCATTTTTTCAAACAGTTCACTGCCTTGTCTATGCTACCACATTTTTCATACATATTATCTACCAAAGCATTTTATCAAACAATTCACTACCTTGTTGCTATGGCTATAATCCTAAAAGGAGTGATTTTGAACAAGCTATGGATGCTTGGAAAAAATCTATCAAAGCATAATTGTAAGCAATAGCATAGACAAGGCAATGAACTGGTTGAAAAAATACCTCAAAGAAATGTGGTCTCATGGTGATGGAATGCCATGACAATCCATAACACTTTTCTTGTCATGGAATTTGTTATGGAATTCCATCACCATGAGACCACATTTATTTGAGGCATTTTTTCCAAAGTTCATTGCCATGTCTATGCTACCACATTTTTCATACATGTCTACCAAAGCATTTTATCAAATAGCTCATTGCCTCGCTACTACGGCTAAAAGCCTAAAAAAAGTGATTTCAAATAAGCTATGAATGCTTGGAAAAATCTATCAAAGCATAATAGTAAGCGACAAGCTATGGTCTCATGGTTTTTATTTGGCACAAAAAATAGCGTGATTTTTTTTGTAGATTTTAAACACATTTTTTTGGCAATTTGGTTGTTTGAAATGGGGAAAAATCTTCATGGTCAATTTTGTGTATTTTTTAATTGTAGGATTCTCATAGTTAGTGAAAAAGGTAGTGTTCGTGAAGGAATAAAATATGTGTAGAGCCTTTGAATTATACCCATACTGTGCAATGACATTGAATCATTTAGCAAACCATTTTTTCTTCACACGGCAACATTTTCTTGTGGAACAATTGAATAGGATAGCTCTTGTTTCAAATAACCACCCTCTCATGAAATCTCATTCATATTATAATCTTGTACGATCTTATCATAGTAAAGTTGATTATGACACCACTAGCCACTACTACATGACATTAGTCAAGGAAAGCTAGAGGCCACATGATTTTGTGGACAGGTTCAATTAAAGCTAGGAGATCTTAAGAGTTCTCTCTCAAATTTTGAAAAGGCTCTAGAGTTCCAACCTAAGAACTGTGAGAGCTTAAAAGTTGTAGGACATATATATGCTCAACAAGGGTAGGAAAAGAAGGCTTTGGAAATTTTAAGAAAGGCAACTCATATAGATACACATGATGCCCATGCATTTATTAAGATGGGGGAGTTATTAATATTGACAAACCCTAGTGCAACCTTAGATTCTCTTAAGACAACAAAGTCTCTTCTAAAGAAGAGCAGAGAAGAAGTACCCATTAAATTGTTAAACAATATTTGGGTTCTTCATTTTGAGTGTGATGAACTAGAGTTGGCTCAAAAAACTTTTATGGAGGCATTAGGAAATGACATTTGGGTTGAATTCATAGATAAAAGGCCTAGTGCCAATTCTGCAATTTTTTTGTGTGCTTTAAGGATATGAAATTCTTCCATCGACTAGAAGAAGGTGGTGTTTCACTTGAGTTACCATGGGATAAAGTCACAACATTATTTAATCTTGCTAAGTTGTTTGAATAGCTACATGATACTGAAAAAGAAAATCTTTTATATTGGCTAATATTGTTCAAGTTTCCTGATTATGTGGATGCATATCTATGCAGCCATCCAACTAAACCTAGAATTGATTGGGGATGCACTTAATGTGGATAAAAACACATCAAATTCTTTATGTATGCTTGGAAACATGGAACTAAAAATAGATGAATGGCTTAAAGAAAAAGAAACAATTAAAGTAGCATGCCAACTTTTCTTGGCTGATGAAGAACGAAGGATTTAGATGGAAAGGAGAAAGCAAGAGGAAGAACTTCAGTAGGTGATGTAACAAGAGGAGCAATTTGAACATGTGAAGGAATTATGGAAGAGTAAGTGTAAGGATAGGGATGATGACGATGATGACATTGATTGGTCTGAGAAGAAACAAAAGAAGGAAAATAAGAAAAATAAGAAGGATAAGAACCACAAGGCTTATGATTCTTATATGGAGGAACCTGATGTTTCCATGGAAGATGAGGAAAATTATATGTGATAAGGCACAAGATGATGCAGAAATGCTCAAGATCTTCTTGTAGTAGTAGGTCTAGAAGACTCTGATGATGGCGAGAAAAATTCTCCAGTTTCAACAAAATCATGAAGGAGGCATGCATACTCTGGTTTTGAAGATGATGAACCATTGTAGAAATAGAGTCCAAGAGAAGATGATCCATATGATGATGATCTATAGGATTCATAAGCTTTAACCAAACCTAGCTCCTAATTTCCAAGAGAAAAATTCCCAAGGCCCATGGGAAATGAATGATGAGCATTTGAGTTTCAACTTGGTTTCATTTTGAAAAGGGGACATTACATTGTACAAGATTTGTTTAACAACATAATAATTTTATCCACCTATTTGGGACTATAAAATAAAAATAGATGAATTAATCTATTTTCAATTATAGGCTCTTTTAATCTAGAATCTGATAGAAAGATAAAGCATAATACATTGAAGGACACATAAAATGTTCTAAAATAAAGACTAAAATAGGTTTCCCATAAAAAACAAGAAAGAGGAAAAATGAGAAGATAACATATAGATGATTCATTTGAGGTTTTTGATAAGATCTCATTTAATTATGTCAAATGGATTTGGAAGGGACAAAGCATATTTGATTGATTAAAATTTTGAGGTAGCTTATCCATCATCATTGTATGCATCATCTTGGTGCATTGTGATTGCATTGAATTGCTTTTATGTTCTCTCTTGTTGATTCAGTTAAAATGGTAATGATGATTAAATGGATTTTATTATAGGTCTGTGGAATACTTATTCACCCCCCCTCTTAGTATTCTGGATGTTCAACAATAATTTCTTTGGTTAAAAAAATACCTCCACATCTTGCATATATGTCAACAAGAGAACCCTCCTAAAAAATATTCCTCTCAAGTTCACTTTTTATAGCATAGCCATAGACCTTTCCATCTTCATCTTGAGCTACTTGATTGGAACACACATTAAGTACACTTGCAAGAAAAAAATCATATATATTCATATTGATCTGGTGCATTTCTCTATAAATTTTTAGGGCTTTCTCACCATAACCATTGAAAAAATATCCTTCTACAATTACACTCCAAGCATTTATATATTTTAGATACTTTAACAAACACACTACGAGCATGTTTCATAGTGTTTCATTTGACATACATATCAACAAGGGTACTTTCCACAAATGCATTTGAATCAAATCCAACTCTAATTATATGGCCATGAAATTTTTCTTTTACCCTATTACAAATATCCCATCTCAACACATATCTTGAGCACATTAGTAAATGCATAATAATCCAATATAATAATTACATCTTCCATTTGTACAAAGATCTTAAAGGTCTCTTCTCCATTATCATTTTAAGCACAAAATATTATTATTGAATTCCATGATGCATCATAGTTTCTCCTCCTAACTATTTTGCATATATCTCATGATCATTGCAGTCTAGGAAAACACCTCTTATTTCAGGCATATCACCAAACACTTGGTTTGCATCCTTCATCAAACCACACTTAATATACATATTAAGAAAAACAAAATAAAAATTTATAGATAAAAATTCCTAGGTTAAACCCACTTTCCACCACAGAAGCATGATGCATGTATCCCTTTGCAACCATGGTGTTATATGAAACCACATCCTTTAGAAGATTTATGTCAAACAATTGTTTATATTTATGCAACTGCATGCTTTCAAATTATACATGTCCATCTAACTCCAAATTAGTTGCAATTACAACATCTAACAAAATCCTTTATCCTTTTCACTTTGATGGATCTCCAAGCATAATTTCAAGGCTCTTATTTTACATAGAACATGAAGGATGTTGGAAAATGCCATGGAGGTTGGCTTTATATCTACAAAAAACATTTTATTGAAAGATTTATAAACCCTTCCAAACAAATCCATTTTTTTCATATGCTACAATAATTATATTTCATGTAACCAAAATTCTTTGAGGAATTTTCCAAATAATTAACATCCATGTCATGCTTCTTGTTCAATTTAGGCATAAATACATGCTTGCCAAGGTCAAAGGTTTTTGAATTTTACACCATGGGTAAGTGCATGGAAATAGGGGACCAAAAAGGGGTCTTAAGTGGCCATTTTTTTTGGACATAAGGAAAGATTTATCTTGGATGAGAAATTGAAGATAGTTACACTCAAAATTTGAAGATGTAACAAAAATAAGAGTCGTAGGGCTCTAAATCTACTTTCTAAACTAATATTTTTTTTAAATGGTAAGGATTAAGGGGTTCAAAAATGGGGCTACATAAAGTGGCCTTTTTTTTTTTCAAAACATAGCATCTAGTGTGTCCCCCTAAAATGTTACCTTTTTTTTAGTATTTCAAACATAACTTTGGTAAGAAATTAGCTAACACCATGTAGTTTATTCCCAATTTTTTTGCCAATTTTTAATGAATATATGATTTTTTACTAATTTTAAAAGTAGAAACATCCCAAAAATAGAAAATTGAGTGCTCCCCTCTAAATTTTTTGAAAATTGATAGATTTTTTTTTTGAATACATGTAGAATGAAGTCTAGTTTCTAAAAATGTTTTATTTGAAATTTTGAACACTTGAAAACAAAGTAAAAAATATCACACATTGGTTTAAAAAAAACAAACAAAATAAATTAAAGATGAAAACCTTAACATACTCAAGATGGGAAAATAATTGCATGGTTATAAATCTAAGAGAAATATTAACATAGTCGTGGTATTTTTTACTCGACATTGAAACACATGCAACCTGATGGGGAGCACGCTTGAGATTTTGTCAATTTTTTTACCTATTGACAAAAGCACATCTTTGGAAGTTGAAAAGTCACTCCAAACCTTTGGGTTGGAAATATAAGCCAAAGGATTATAAATTTCTAAAATAAACAATAATGTAAGCACATTATAATGCACTCACGTTTTTGTAAAGGAAATTCATCTCTCCATCACCTTCTCTCTCTCTTACTCTCTATCAATCCTTCCCTATTTTTGGAAATAGGATGCCATTTAATTGCAATCCTAAACATTATTTATTTCATGTATCTCCTAAGTCCTTGGAATGTGTTCAACAACACTAGGATTAGGATGAGATTAATATTTGATGAAATAATCATGTTAATTGACATTTGTAATTAATTCTAAATGTTAGGAGCATGTGAGGGTGTCCATTGTGAGTTCCTAAATAATAGGGTCACATGGGGCGCCCACATGGTAAGGTGACACTCACCTTGAGTTCAGTTAACTATTCAGAGTAAGAGATAACACTTTTGAATGCATGTAAAGATCCTAGGAGTTAGGGTTTGATGTTTGCATGCATGAAGTTCAGTTCAGTTCAATTTAGATTAGTTCAGTTCAGTTTAGTTCAATTCATAATCAATTTAGTTTAGTTTAGTTCAGTTATGGTTGAGTTATCTTCAATTATTTTTAGTTGAATGCTAGTTGACTTCAGTTAACTTGGAATGCATGGCTAACAACTTGAGTTTCATGAAAGATAACAGGGACCACCTCTAGTTAACAAGAGAATATCATTCTTGCATGAATGGTGTTGAGTAATGTTTCAGTTAACAAGAAATGACTTGGAGCCAACTTGGGTGCCCAAGTTGTCTTCTTGGAATTACCTCCTTTGCATGTTGAGATATTTCTAAAGGCTCAGTTAAATGGGACCACTTTTGGGAGCCTACTTTGAGGATGAAGCCTTGGAGATATTTACAGAATAGAGGTTCAATTGCCACTTTAGTTTTGGATTCCCAAATGCATGAAGATGAGGATTTGACATTGTTCTTCATGACATAATCCTATTTGCATGAGATAGGCGTACCTTTTAGGGATAGGGCTTGAGCATTGTAATTGTAACTCAAGTTGAGTTTACAAAGCTGATTAAAGCCTATTTATCTCAAGCAAGTTGAAGAGAGTTATTATCAATTTTATTGCAGGTTGTGAAGAAGTTCTGGTGAAGGCAGAAAAAGCATTCTCAAGCAAGAATTGAAGCTATTGTAATCTACTTCAGAAGATTGAATAATAGAATAATTCTTGGTGGAGTTTTTTCTCGAAAGGGTTTCTCCATGGTACATCTTGTGTAATCTTTCTAATATCCCATCTACTTCTTCTATCAACTTCTATCTACATTCTACAAACAATAAAATGGATTAATCAAGATAATCACCCACAAATAATATGTAACAAAGGAAAAATATTATTTAGATCAGAAATATTAAATTTTTACATAGTATTAAGCTAAGAAAACACCTCATTTTTCAACACCTATCTACATCCTTCTCTCTCTCTCCTCTCTAGGTCTCCCCCTCTCTACCTCTCCCTCCCTCTCACCTTACCCATCTCTATTATTCTCTTCCCCTCTCTTCTCTCTCTCCCCTCTCTATGTCATTGCCTCTCACTTCCACCCCCTCTCACCCTCCCCTTTCTAGGTCTATATTATTCATGGTTTAGGTTTGACGGTATAGAGTTTAGGGTTAAGGTTTTAGTGTATAGGATTTAGGGCCTAGGGTTGATGGATAGTGTTTAGGTTTGAGGGTATAGGGTATTGGGTATAGGGTTGAGGGTATAGGTTTTATAGTGGTGTGTATAAGATATAGGGTTGAGAGTGTAGGGTTTATGGTCGAGGGTATTGGGTTTACGGTTGAGGTTATAAGGTATAGGGTATAGGGTATAGGGTTGAGTATATAGGGTTTAGGGTTGAGGGTATTGGGTATAGAGTTGAGGGTATAAGGTTTATGGTTGAGGGTATAGGGTTTAGGGTTGAGGGTATGGAGTTTAGTGTTGAGGGTTTAGTGTATAGGATTTAGGGCCTAGGGTTGAGGAATAGTATTTAAGGTTGAGAGTATAGGGTTTAGTGTATAGGGTTTAGAGTTTAGGGTTTAGGGGTATAGGGTTGATGGTGGAGAGTATAAGGTTGAGGGAGTATATAGGGACATATATGTGAATTATGTGATAGACAAATTTATCTTACATATAGTAATAAATGGCTTATCTATCATTTGAGTCTTTGGTGGATCTATCAACACATAGGATTAAAATGTCATAGTTATCAAGGTTATGATTGGAAGCCAACCCAATTAGTTTGTAACTTTATTTGTTCTTCCTTTGTATGATGAATGTTGAGATAAGAATAGTTGAGGTAACTAGACCACCTTTGATGTTGATCATTCTACAATTTTTTTTATATTTATATAAATTTAATAGGCTTATGATCTATGTGAATAACAATATATTTCCCCAAGATATAGTAATTCCATTATTTATAGGCTTGAACAATGGATATAAATCCTTTTTATACATGGGGTGTCTATACATAGTATTAGATAAAATATCACTACATGTTAGGAAATTATATGATCATATTAAGTCAAAATGACTCCAAGTGCATATTTGGAGGCATTGACCTCAATTTACGCCCTTAAGTTGATACAAGATGCCACTAATGCAAGGAGTTGGATACCTATTCATTAAAGAGATCTTGTTCAAAGCTCAATAGTTAGTGTAGAGGAATCAATTTCCATCCTTCTTCTTGGAAAGAGTAATTAATTTTTCATAGGGTGAGGCACTTGGTCAAATGTGTCCCTTTTGGATCGATTCCTAAAGCTATAATTTGATTTCCTCATTATCTAAGTTTCATCTTCTATATATTGTCCCATTGGGTAATGATGTCCTTGGATTGAGATCAATCAAATGTTTTATGTGATAGTGTAGGGTTTCCCTTGTTAGTGAGGTGAATACATCTTGATTCCCTAATAATATCTAATCCCTCTAATTTTTGGGTAGTCATAATGGTTAATTTAGCATGGGTGGTTACTATACTTGATCTTACATCCTTAGGTTAGAACAACAACAATATAAATTATCTAATTTGAGAAAAAAATAGGTTGAAATTATTTTAAAAAATCAAAGATATAATATTTGCAAATTACCTCTACTGTTTGATACTTCTATTCAACCAACTTAACAATGATAGTGTGATGTATAGAGTCATAGGTGTCATGGCACTTATATATGTATGGTTGTATTAACAAGACATTGCACATATGTAGAGGAACCACATCGTAGATTACTTCATCTATGAAAGGTTTAGTTGAATAATAAAATTAGCATTAACTACTTACCTAAATATTTTACCCTTAGCTCACTCATCCCATGGATTGTCGTTGTGGGTGTGGTGTTGTCTATAGGTTCAATATCTTAAAAAATGAGTGGATATTTACTGGTAAATAGATTTTTCACTATAGATTTCAAAGTGACTCACCCAATGGGCATTAACACATGTCCCAACAGTTGGATAAGTTATCAATGTGTTGCACAAGCAGTTGTCATTGCACCAAATATTGACCTATTAATGCCCAATACAATTGCCAGATTTATACAAGATCCAAGATCCATAGGGGGTGATTAAGCCATGTCACAAAACCAAGTGTTGTGCTGCAAAACACAAGGAGACCAAGGGTGAAAATATTGCAACAATTTTCCCTAGTGCAAGTGAGGGGTTCAAACCTATGACCTCATCTTTGATATCAATTTTTGCACAGGTGGTTGTCGTTGCACCAAAAGATCAACCTGTTAATGATTGATACAATCACCAAATTTATATAAGATCCAATATCCATAAGAGGTGATTAAGCCATGCCACGAAACCAAGCGCTACAATGCACATCACAATGTGACCAAGGGTGAAACTCTTGCAACACATTGGACTAAAAAATTTCCTTTGTGTTTTAGAGGAGTAGCTCCCTCATATGATGGGGTTTTTAGGGTTTTTTTGTACTTTTAACCTAAAAGTACATAAGGAAAAAGAGAAAAAATAAAGAAAATTGAATAATAGAAACCCTAGTAGTAGACGTACAAATACCAACTAGAAAATTGAATAATATGTTTTGATGTGCAATGATGATGAAAGAAAGATGAAAAACCTCAACATATAAAGAGATAGGCCACTTCAACAGATTCAAACCAAGATATCAAGATATAAACATTTTTCATTATAGATTACCAATGGTTTGCATAGTCACATGGAGGGATTACTAATTTAACATAAAAAAACTCAACAATAATAATATAGGAACACATTTAGAGCATACAAACCAAAAATGCATTCTTTCATATCTTTATGAAATTATACAATTCCCAAAACCCTTAGGTACAAAGTTTCAAACCATAATTCTCCATACAATAGAAATAGCCTTGTACTTATAGGATTTCTCCTCATAACTACCTCATAAATATTTGGCAACTACCTCCTAAATAACTTTTGAAAAATGATTCTTTTGATAATAATAAACCTTATTTGGTTAGATTTTTCATCACTTTTCCATAAATAAGGCTTATTTTCTAACGTTTAGTTACAACATGTGAAATACATCACTTTTACAAAAGGAAAAATAAAAACCTATAAATTTCAAATTATGAGTTTGAATAAGGTATGAACCATGTCTCTAGTGGAAGACCACTTGCATTTTGTATGCATACCATGGAAACAATCCTCACTTTGTTTAGAAACATCGATGACAAGTAATGATTTCGAAATCCTCTTTTGGCCTATGTGGGATATTATGTTATGATTGTAGTAACTCAAGAACCTCCCACTGATACTTGAATTGGAGTTGATCAAACCATGCCAGTCTTAACAATTTTGAAGGTCCTATATTTTAATATTCCTAGATACAAAACCTCTTCGTTAAATCATTTACCTCAAATGAAATAACTATCTTCCATGCTACAATATTTACATCTACATTTCCCTCAAAGTTACAAATTAAATCCCGACCATTTACTTATAGCCAAGCTATGCCATAGTAAGTTCTAAAATTGAAATAGCCTTATCTTTCAATCATTAGTCTTTGGTGTAGGAGCACCTGCTTGATTTCTTTCCTCCACAAGGCCATTTGTAAGTAGTTGCTCTATTTTGTGTATTGGGTATTATAATAAGGTTTATCAAACCATTTTAGAGGTTTTTGAGTCTTAGGAATTCATATTTTAAGTCATTTGTCAAATAATGTTTAAAGTTGTTCCATATTGTAAAAATTGTAAAAGTTGCTCAAGAAGGTTGTCAAGCAACTTGTCAAAAAGTGTCATTAAGGTGTTTTTTCAACAAACTAACCAAAAATTAGTTGAAAATAGTTGTTTTTGGTTGGAAATGTATAAATACACCCTCCAGAACTTGAATTGGGGGTTGGAGACATTATTTTTTGAAGTTTGATGAATGGAAACCTCAAATTTTGTGTGCATTTTTTGATTCTTACATTGTTTTCAGGCTGAAGTTGTGCATTGTATCGCCTATTATGGACTCATATAATGGAGTATAATATATGGATGGAAATAAATTTTTTCTATTTTCCAATTCTTTTTGTCTCATTGAATTTTATTGAGTTTTGTGGGAGATATGAATATTTTGGTGAGACTGCCCTATTCTAACAATATTGTGCAGAATTTGTAGTCTGAAAAATGTGATGGTACAGATTGTACAATCTATATTTTAGATCTAAAACCAATTGGATTTTCTTTCCATGTGAATCTAATTTTATTTTCTTCAAGTCTCATCAAATTTCATTAAGATTTGAATAAGTTATGACCATTTTTGTGAGGGCAGGTCTGAACCCTACCTAGGGTTTGCAGTTTTGGGAAAAATGCAATTAATTTCTTTTCCACTATTGGATATTAATAAAAATTGGAGGAAAATTCTATAATTATGTTGTATTCAATCTCACTAGAGTGATTGGCTTCATTATTTGTTTTTGAAAGTTATTAATGATAGTTCGTTGCATTAAATTATGGGTTGCGATGGCAATGTTTCCAGTGTGATCTAGAATGCACTTAATCACTGTTTGAGATGAATCAGTTTATGAAAGTTGTCAAGTGAATCAAGTTTTTTGAATTTTTGTCATTTTTGATGATTTATAAATTGTGTTATTTCAAATTAATCCAAGAATTCCTAAGAGCAATAATTTTGTATCATTGCTTTGAATGTTTGGTTGAGTTGAATTGTGATCCTCCTAGCATTGCATCAAATTGGTATTAGAGCCCAATAAGGTCTGGGTAGAGGAAGAGTTTGAGTTTGTAGTTGTGGTTGTGTGTTGTGCAGGCTGAGGAAGGAACCTGATTTCCTAGGTGTGTCAAAGTGAAGTAGAAGCAAGGAGAGACTTTCTTGTGAAGATGAATTTGTTGAGAAGATTGGAAAGATGTTTGCAGGTCGAGGATTCACGAAGGAAGAAGAAAAGAGAGGAAAAAGAGTTGAGGAAGAATGAAAGAGAGAAGGAAAGGCAACTAGAGGTTGAAAAGATAAGAGAAATAGAAGAGAAACTAATAAGGATGAAAGATGAGATGAAACAGTTGTATAAACTAGCAACAAGTTGGCACTTGACAATTATGGAGAAGGTAGCATGGCCTATTCAAAGGCTAATGAAAATGAGAGCAATTGCACTTGATGTGAAGAAAAAAGAACCATTGATAGGAGAAGGTAATGAACAAGAAAAGGTGGATGAAGAAGATTATTTTTGGAAAAATTTTGAAGCCACTGAAGAAGAATGGGATAGTAAGGTTGGTAATGGAAAAGTCAAACAAGAGGAAGAGGAACTCATCAATGTAGAAGAAGACAAGGACATTGAGGTTGCAAGTGAATTGATTTTGGAGGGAAATGATATTGAGTTGGTGTCGAGATTGGATAAGTTGGTCATGGGTGAAGAAGAGTTTGAAGTACAAGAAGACAAGGAGGAGACCTCAAGTCCTCAATATTTTGTTTCTAATTTTTCTTTGAACTATGTATGTGCAGGTCATGAAGGACAAGGAAAAGTGTATGATGATATGATGGATTTTTGGAACCTCCAAGTTGCAAGGATGATTGATAGGAGAAGGAATAAGAATAAGAAAAGGAAGAAAGGAACAAAGAAGGTTGAAAAGACAAAGGACAAAGTGCAAAGGAACTAGAAGATCAGGAAGAAGACAATTCAAAGGGGGTTGAATTCTTTTTCCCCCGGAGTTTGGTGCAAGAGCACCTATTTGATTTCATGCCTCCATGAGGCCATTTATAAATAGTTGCTCTATTTTTTGTATTGGGTCTTATAATAAGGTTTATCAAACCATTTTAGAGGTTTATCAATCTTAGGAAGTCATATTTTAAGTCATTTGTCAAATAATGTTTAAAGTTGTTCCATATTGTAAAAATTGTAAAAGTTGTTCAAGTTGTCAAGCAACTTGTCAAAAAGTGTCATTAAGGTGTTTTGTAAACAAAATAATCAAAAGGTAGTTGAAAATAGTTGGTTTTGGTTGAAAATTTATAAATACACCCTCCAAAACTTGAATTGGGGGTTGGAGACATTATTTTTTGAAGTTTGATGAATGGAAACCTCAAATTTTGTGTGCATTTTTTTATTCTTACGTTGTTTTTAGGTTGAAGTTGTGCATTGTACGGCCTGGTATGGAATCATATTATGGAGTATAATATATGGATGGAAATATATTTGTTTCTAGTTTACAATTATTTTTGTCTCATTGAATTTTATTGAGTTTGTGGGAGATACAACTATTTTGGTGAGACTTCCCTATTCTAACAGTCTTTTGCAAAAATTTGTAGTCTAAAAAATGTGATGGTATGGATTGTACAATCCATATTTTGAATCTAAAACTAATTGGATTTCTTTTCCATGTGAATCTACTTTCATTTGTTTCAAGTCTCATCAAATTTCATTAATATTTGAATAAGTTATGATCATTTTTGTGAGGGTTGGTTTGAACCCTACCTAGGGTTTGCAGTTTTGGGAAAAATAAAATAACTTTCATTTCCACCATTGGATCTTCATAAAAATTGGAGGAAAAGTCTATAATTATGTTGTATTCAATCTCACCAGAGAAATTGATCTCATTATTTGTTTTTTGAAAGTTATTAATGACAATTCATTGCATTAAATTGTGGGTTGTCATGGCAATGTTTCCAATGTGGTCTAGAATGCACTTAATCACTATTTGCGATGAATTATTTTATGAAAGTTGTCAAGTGAATCATTTTTTTTTCATTTTTTTCATTTTTGATAATTTCTCAGTTGTGTTATTGCAAAGTAAGCCAAGAATTCCTAAGAGCAAGAATTTTGTATCATTGTTTTGAATGTTTGGTTGAGTTGAATTGTGATCCTCCTAGCGTTGCATCAGCCTCCAATATTTTCATCATAAATAATATTTTTTACAAAGATTAGTCTACAAAAACTTCTAGGCAACTTTCTTATTATGCCTCTACCCCTATAGTGTGTATATTGGTATGAGAAGTCGACTTCTGGCCACCTTAATCTTGATTATGTCATATTATCATTATTATATTGTTATTTAGTTATTTAGGTTTACATAAGGTTTATATAGGGTTATCTAGGTTCGCCTAGGTGATATCCTAGGCATAAGTACATGGTATATATAGGAGGTATAAGTAGGTTATTATTATAATGCTGAGTATCAAGTTCTCATTGAAGAATATTGGAGGTATCCCCTTCAAAGTGGTATATTATTATCAAGTATTTGCATCATATTTGATACTATATTATTCTTGTGCAAGTTATTTCATATCAAGTGGTATCCGAGCATGATCTTGACACCATAGAGGCAAGGAGTTTTCTTAATATTGGAGGTCATTTTGGGAAGAGCATATCTCTCTGATTTTAGAAAATGTTTCTCTAATTTTTAAAGGGTTTTTCAAGAAAATATTCAAAAATCTATAGTCCATATTTCAAAGGAATTGGATTTGAATTGAGTGGTTTATTATTGAATTAGGGTTTCTTTCCAATTTATTTAGAAAGTTTGTATCTTTCACATCATATCAAATTAATTCCTAATTTTTGGTGGGTTTTTGAATAATTACTATTAGATCCTATAGTCTAAATTGTAGATAATTTGAATCATAAATAAGTGATTTATTGCAAAATTAGGGTTTCCCATAAATTCACTCTCAAGGCTGTAAATCACCTAATTTTTGGGATATTTTTCTATAAAAGTGTGACCTAGGCCTTGATAAATAACAAAAAATATTTCAGAGTATTTTGACTTTATTTGTGTGATTTATTACAAAATTATCTTTCTAGAACTTCTTCACAAACAAAAGTAGCCACACAAAAAGAAAAAGAAAAAGAAAAGAAAAAGAACAAGTAGAACAAAAAAAGAGCATGAAAAAGAGAAACAAAAAGAACAAGATCACTAAAAAGAGAAAGAATAAGAACAAGAGAAAGTGAAAGAGAAAGAGCAAGACAAGAGAAAGAAAAGAGCAGGAACAACAAGAATAAGAACAAGAAGCAACAGTAGAAGAAGAAGTGGTAGTAAAAAAGGAGATGAAGAAGAAGAAAAACAAAAAGTTAGCACTGAGGACAATGATTTTGTATAGAGGAGAGAAATGTTATGCCTCTACCCCTATAGTGTGTATAGTGTCATGAGTAGTCATTGTGTGGCTACCTTAACTCTTAATTAAGTCATATTATCATTATTATATTGTTATTTAGTTATTTAGGTCAGCCTAAGGCTTATATAGGGTTATCTATGCTGGCTTGGGTGATATATTAGGCATAGGTATGGTATATATAGGAGGTATAGGTAGGCTATTATCATCATGTTGTGTATTGAGTTCTTATTGAAGAATATTGGAGGTATCCCCCATGAAGTAGATTAGGAGGTTGCCCCCTCAAAGTGGAATATTATTATAAAGTATTTGCATCATATTTCATATTATATTATTCTTGTTCAAGTTATTTCATAACATTCCTTGAGCATGAATATTTTGTCATTTCAAATTCCCTCAAATCAAACAATCAAGTTTTCTTAGAAGTATAACTATGGGACATGCTTCTATATATTCTTCACCCATCCAATAATCCTTGAGAGGGTCAATACTCATATTTTAGATCAATGTATATATTCATATGAGAGAGATTCTAGTAAAACTAGTCAATAAGAAACAACAAGCCCAAAACACCTACTTTTATGCATGTAAATTACTAATTCCTAGTTAGTTGTAAGGGGCACTATCATGCAACACCCAAATCTAGATTTCTAAATATAACAAACCAGGGGTTTCCTACATGCTTTCTTAAATCTTCCCAAATACTCTTTGTGTAAAGATAGAATCCATGGTCATCTTTCTTAGATCAATGGTCCATTCAACATATTCCACATGAATTACAATGGGATTCCCATCATCTATGATGGTTTGTATAAGGGAATTTTCTCCCTACATATTTAAGATTACATTGTGATGATCTATAATGTGTCCATGATGGGATATGATTCGAGTCTTCAAATTAGGGTGCATTACCTTGAATTGTTTGAATATATGTATAGCTATATATAATGGATATGGATATGGATCCTCCTCCATGACTTACCAACAAACTTCCAACACTTTCCACAAACATGACCAATACTTCTCCTAGCCTATGATAATATGTAAAATATGCTCCTTTGTAATAAGAACTTCTTCCGCATCAGAAAAATAACATGTTTGATGTATATCAATTGTATCATTATATCCTTCATAAAATAACTTTAGTGTATTTAATCAAAAAATCATAATTTCATCCCCCAAGAGACTTCTAACTCAAGATGTTTAACCATTCCAATTTTAATTGAATAACATTTGAATTGGGCACAAAGACTAGTCTCAATTGAACGATCCATGCCCTCCAAAATCACCAAATTTGCATCATTTGTAACATATTCAAGCTTAGGTGATACATATGAAAGGTCAAAATCACTTCCAAAGTTTATAATGTGTTCAAAAAAATCATTATGTGCATATCCTACTCATTGCATTTTATGAGATCGTATCTCTTTGAGGTGTTCTCCTTTCCACACTTTAATTTCCCTACATTTACTTTTGAATGCATGTCTACTGAGGTTGTTGCAACCACAATATTTGACATAAATCCCTTTAGTTATGCTCTAATAAATTTCCATAATTCATTCCAAAAATTTCATGATGTGCTTGAGCAAGAAGGATTTTATAAAAGGCATAGAATTTGGTTTTACAACTAGCAATTACATTTCTTAAAAAATTCTAAGTTCGTGCTCATGGCAGCTCATGAGCATTATCTATGCTTCCAAATTTTTGCAAATTTTGTATGTTAGTTTACTAAGTGCAACTATACAGAACGAATGAATTTTGGTAAAGGTTATGAAATTTGGCCTTACAATTGCTAGATGCATTTGCTTAGAAGTTCTTAAAGAATTTCAAACAATTCCATGTGTGCAACCTATAATCATTGTGTTCTCTGAGATGACATCTCTTTGAGATATTCTATTGAAAATTTCACTTGTCTTGTCTATGCTTCCATAAATCGCAAGTAGGTCTACAAGGAAACATTTCTTTGAGGCATTTTATCAAAAAAATCATTGTTAGAAATATGAAATAGATTGAATAACCCAAGAACTTTATAAGAGAAAATCAAAGCTACATAAATTGGAAAAGCATAAAGAATGCACACCAGAACTCTGAGAGATTATGCAATGTCAATATGACAAAATGCATTTAGAGTTTCCAAGCTGAAAAGATACAATGTAAATATGCATGAATGGATGCAATAGTATTGCAAGAGTATGCAAATACAAGCTAGGTAGTGAGTTTATATAGAACTTAAAAGAGGAAGTAGGTGGAAAATCCAACCAATAGGCATCAACCACAAAAAGTGGAGATGAACCACCAAAAGTGGAAAGTGATTCCACATTTTAAGGAAGGGGACACCTCATCACTTATCTAAAGTGGAAAGTGATTCCAAATTTTAACGAAGGGGACACCTCATCACTTATCTGCTAGTTATTAAATAATAAACTCAATTTATTATCCTAAGAAAGCTTAATTAAGTGTAGGAAAAACCTAGGACTAAGGAAAAATAAATTAACCCACTAGGAAAATAAAAACCTACACCAACACCCCCCTTAAGCATAGCTTAAGAGGATGTAAAAGATAATGGGTCCCAAAAAATGAGGCCATGTTAGGTACCCATGTACATATCAAATTTACCCCAAGGAAGAAGAATCCCCCCCCCAATAAATAGAGAGAGAACACCCCCCCAAAATAGAGAAAGAAGAAAATAAAGACTAAGTAGCCCCCCAAAGAGGTCCAATAGTCGATGCTCAAAACTGGATGTTGAAGATAATCCATGACCATCGAACAACGTTCCTACCCTCAGGAAGAAACATAACCAATGGTGTATACAAGGTATCTCCCAAATCCTGAAAGGAATATGTAGGAAGAAAGTGCAGAATGTATGAAGTCTCTGAAGTCGGCTCAAGTATCCCCATGTCAATGCTGAAAGTTGTCACAATCAAATCAAGTGTTCTAGGCCACACTATTGAAGATGAAAAATCAAAATCTCTTAGAGATTGATGTAGATCATAAGCTAAAGATTCAAATATCTCCTCTGAAGAAGTCTCCTCCAAATGTTGATTCAAAGTATTCACACTCATGTCAAACTGAAATGAATGACCATGAATGACAGGGTAAATTTTTTCCCTCACAACAACTAAAAAAGAATCAACTTCATCAAAGAGAAGATGAATACACTCAATAGTGTCTCCCAAATCTGCAATATGTGTCTCCATAAACAAGTTTGAAATACCTATCAAGAGATCATCCCAAGCTGAATCAGGAAGACTATAGATATCCTGCTATAAGAAGTCATTGGAAGCTTTCATAGAAGCAACTCTAAAATCTGAAGTAGTAATAGTAGATGAAAGGAAAAAAGAGTGGTCCTCAAAGAGAATTGTATGTCCTCAATAGTATCATCTAGATCCAAGACGAGGGACTCTACAAACAAACAAGATATGTCTGGTAGAAATTGGTCCCAATGAATTGAATCCATAAGACATAACTAATCCCACTACAATGTATCACTAGAGGCTCTCAAAGAAGCATCTCTAGAATCTAAATTTGTAGTAGGTGATGTTGATGTAATCTCAACATGAGGATGAGAAGCAAGAGAAATCTCTGTGTCATATGAACATTCAATATGTGCATAATACTTAAGTTCCTCTAAAGTATCATCATAATAAGGTATATTATCTACATTATCAAGTGGAATGAGGCAATCTACAACAAGATCACCTAGGAATGGAGAAACATGAGGGTCTCCAAACATCTCTCAAATCTTGGTCCAAACCATGCAAGGACATTCAATGCCCACTATGGACAACGTCAACGTGACAACCAATTATTCCTATTACATGATCAATTCTATTACCCCAAAAATTCTTCTTATCGTGTCTAGTTCAGGCATGAGTCCATAAAGGTAAGGTAAAATTTTTAGCCATCTGAGATGGGTTAAAATGCCTTTTTTCAAGACTCATAATTAGCTTTATCCAAAACTATCACCAAAGGATGAGTAGAAAAACCCATGATACAATCCTCAAATAATTACAAAAGAACACCAAAAGAGAACATCAATACACTCTCACCCTTTTCACTAGTATCAAGGATCACCCCCCAAATATTATAAGTTTTGCACTTTATAATTTAGCGTTTTTACAAATCTTTTTCCAAGATACAATGTTCAATGGGCTCAAAATAGCCAAAATTACAAATTTTGATACAAAATGAACTTGAGATAAAATTTTGAAAAATTATCCTTATGATTTTGTAGTGCTCTTCAATACCTTTACAACACCTATTTGTTTCCGAAAATCGGAGCACCAGAGCGAAAGTTATGGCATGTTGAAGAAATTAACACAAGACAACTTGAACTTGAAATATTTGGTACAAATGAAAAAAAATATTCTCAATACCTCTGTGGATGGAAAGTGCTCATCTCCAAATTTCCAACGGTATCTTATTTGCTAATATCTAACACCTGAAACAAAAGATATGAATTTTTGAAAAATTGGTTGAATTTAGCCTGCAAGTAACAATTTTTCTAGCAAAAAAGTTTTACTTCTGATTTGATTTCTAAAAAATATAATCACTGTTTGTAGACAATAATAAAAACCTAGAAATATTTTGATGCTAAAAACAAATCTTAGAAATCGTTTTTTGATCCAACAAGCAGAAGATGAAAAAATGATTTTTTTAACCATTAGTGAGGAGAAAAAATGATAGACACTTTTTGTACATAAATTTTATTCAAATATGTACAAGATATGCAAAATATAAAAGATACCCAATTGAGATTTCAACCCTGGCTACAAAACCCATAAATCATTTTTCTTAAAAATGAGTGGAAGATGAATTTCTAAAGCAAAAATGAAAATGATCCCATAAAAAATGACTTGCATCAAACCCCCATTTGCAATTATGTCAAATGATCTCCAATTTGGATGAAACAAAAATAAAATTTGACTTTCTCAAGTCTTCTAGATGCATTGAAATAGCCAAAAATATTGTTAGTATAACCAAAAATGTTGAAATCACCTGAATCTCACAAAACACATATGCAAAATAAAGAGGTAATTAAATCTTTGCAAATCCTTTTTTATTCTTCAGATCATTCCAGAACGCAAGGAAGAGCATATAAAAATCTACAAGATTTTTATAAGAAACTTAATCTCTCAATCAGGAATCTAAGAACTTAGATTTCTCAAAACAAAAGCTCTGATACCATGTTAGAAATCTAAAATAGATTGAATAACCCAAGAACTTTATAAGAGAAAATCAAAGCTACATAAATTGGAAAAGCATAAAGAATTCACACCAAAACTTTAGGAGATTATATAATGTCAGTATGAAAGGATGTATTAAGAGCTTCCAAGCTGAAAAGATACAATGTAAATATATGTGAATGGATGCAAGAGTATTGCAAGAGTATGCAAATACAAGCTAGGTAGTGATTTTATATAGAACTTATGAGAGGAGGTAGGTGGCAAATCCAACCAATAGGAATCAACCACAAAAAATGGAGATGGAATATCAAAAGTGGAGGATGCTACAAAATGTGGAAAGTGGTTCCACCCTTTAACGAAAGGGACACCTCATCACTTATCTCCTAGTTATTAAATAATAAACTCACTTTATTATCCTAAGCTTGAGCTTAATTAAGTGTAGGAAAAACCTAGGACTAAGGAAAAATAAATTAACCCACTAGGAAAATAAAAAATGTACAATGACATTCATGTGTCTTGCGAATGATTCAAGATTTTATTTGTAGCTATACAATCACAATTGAAAAAATTACATTCCACATTCTGCAACCTAAAGAATTTTCACAACCCCATATTTTTTATTTTTGTCTTAAGTTGTGAACTTTCACAACTTTATTTATTTTATTTCATTTTTATTTCTCCTACTTTCTTATTAATTTCCTCATAATAATCACTTATCCCTTTGAAATAAGTAATTATTAAAATGGCGATCATTGAAATACTTTGAACCCACAACCATCATTGACAACTATTCCACGCTTGATCACTAGCTAGGAAAAATTTCATGAATCAAAATATATTGATTTTCTTATAAAAGTGCATAAAATCATTGATAAATATCTCAAAAATCCAAATGATCTGTGAGCTCACCAAAAGAAAATTTGTGATAACTTCATATTGGCTCCATATTTTTTGTTAAAAAACTTCTAAATTTTTAAGAACCCAAATACAATAAAACCCAATGAACAATATCTTTCCAACTCTCCTGAAATTGTAATTTTAGAAGTTTCTGCAACTTCACATGTGAAAACAAAAGTTTTAAAATTTCACAATCTGTCAAGCATTATGACTTGGAAATCAACCACATTGGGTGAAATACCACCAGGAACATTCCAATTAAAGGAATTTGTACCAACTTGTATAGATTTTCGAAGTTAATTGTTTTTGTAATCCCCATTAGTTTTCATAGTTGCTCCTAGCTTAAACTGGACTACCAAACTCCTTTGGACTTAGCATGAGAACTTTGATTTTGGTACAAATGAACTTGATTCACTTGAAAATAAAACTATGTAGGTGATCTATGATGAAGGATTTTGAAATTACAATTTTGATCAAATAGATGACCTTTACACTGAAAACACCTGAGGCATTTGCATCTAGGACTAACTCATTAAGATATTTTGGTGCAAAAAGTTTAAAATTTAGATATGTTAAAATGGAGGCAATAATATCAAGCTTTTTTACTTCCACTTTTAACAATAAATTGTAGACTCTTCTCATTCAACCAATCTATCAGGAATTGTAGGCAATAACTTATTGATTAAATACAAAAAAAAAAAGTGAAAACACAATAGATATATATAACCTAGAAAAATGGACAACAAAAGAAGAACACCAAGATTTAATGTGGTTCACCCAAATCCGAGCTACATCCACCAATAAAGGGTCCAATATATATTAAAATACCAACAAAACCCCTTACAAAAATATGCAACAACATCTGCAACCTGCAACAATATTTTTATCACATTTTTCAACTTTTGTTTTTATACAACTTTTGCTACAGGTACCCACAACACTTCCTGCATTTTTCTAGCCACTGCTCTATGATTTTTTGTTAACGTTTTTCACAACCTACTGCCCTCAAAACTCTAATCCAAGCATTGGAATATGTTCCCACACATGTCCCATTAATTACAAATGAAGTGTGGTCATTGGTTTTGACTCATGCACCGAATAAAACGTTTTCTTTGGGTGGGTACCAATAACTATTTGCAGTTGTCTTTTCAATAAATATTGTAAGTTCCAGGATCATTTCCAACATTTAATAATTGTTTGTTTTTAAATACAAGTGCACACATGCAACAAATTAGTTAATAAGATAATAATGAGGATTTTATCCAAGTCTAATTGGTCTCCATAACACAACAATCTCCCACTTGGAGATAGATCAAACTCCACTCCATACCATTTCCCACTTGGAAACTGATCATAACACCACTGCCCCTACAACTCACACTGGAAATAAGCACCTTGGACCCTGCTATTCTGTTTTGTCTACATTTAACCTTGAAGGCCAACCGAAGTTGAAGAGGAGCTCAGCTTCTCCCTTGACACCGCATTTGTAAGCATATCCGCTAGATTGTCATTTGTATGAATCTTTTCTAGCCTTACCTATCCATCATCCAACACCGACCGAATAAAATGACATATCAACTGTATGTGTTTGGTTTTTGAGTGCAAGGCATAATTCTTGGAAAGATGTATAACACTTTAGCTATCCGTAAACAAGTAACTTTGAGCCTACTATTTTCCCAACTCTTCCATGAAGAATTGCAGCCATATCATCTCCTTTGTTGCCTCTATGGCAGAAACATACTCTACCTCTGTGGTGGATAAAGAAACCACCTTTTGCAATCGAGAAATCCAACTCACTGCTATCCCACCAACTATAAATACATAACCTGTGGTACTTCATCTAGTATCAATAATTTTTACCAAATTTGAGTCAACATAGCCTTTTAAATCAGTATTAGAGCCCCCAAAACATGAACATTTATTGGATGTACCTCTCAAATACTTAATAATCTATTTTACCACATTCCAATGCTCAACTATGGGATGACTATATACCTGCTAACAACTCCTACAACATATGCAATATCTAGTCTCGTGCATACCATGACATACATTAAACTACCTACAACAAAAACATATGGTACCTTGGACATTTTGTCTTCCTCCTCTTGTGTCTTTGGACACATATCCTTAGTCAATTTGATATGACTAGGCAAAGGTGTACAGACAGTTTTTGCATTCTCCATATAAAATATTTGTAACACCTTATCAATATAATCAGTATGAGATAAAAACATTTTTTTATTTTTCCCATCTCTAGTAATCTTCATACCATAGATTTATTTGTTGCCCCCAAATCCTTAATAGCAAATGAATTTGCTAACTGCGGTTTTAAATCCCTTATGTGATCCATGTTAGACCCCACTATAAGCATATCATCAACATATAAACATAAAATAATGTAGCTATCATCATCTAATCTTTTAAAGTAAACACAATGGTCTGAATTACACCAGTTGTACCATAAAACTATAGATTTTAATATCCATTGCCGAGGGTAGTGTCTACTCTTTAATATCCATTGCTGAGGTGCTCGCTTCAAACTATAGTAAGAAAAGGGGGTTTTCTCCAAGAGGGCTCGATTCGATCTCCTTTGCACATTCGTTCTTCAAAGGATCACAGAGGAAAAATACTATGGGAATCCAAGAATGCATAGGTATGTATGAAGCCCCTTTAGCAGATCTACTTTGGTATTGTGTTGGCATTTGTTAGGAACAGTTTGAAATATATATTTTTCATGTGTGGTAAACGTTATTGGTATTCAATGTGTTTGCATGATAATTAACAATCGCTGAATATGCTGTGGATATAGGATTCTCTGTATAATGATTTCTAATATCTTCATAGTGATTCTTCAACCGTTTACCTAAATTTCTTTAGCCAATTTTTTTCTTATATAGGATAATTTCAGTTGCATAATCTGTTGGATCATCCCTAAGCAATTCTTACTTCTAGTCTGTAAGAGATAACAACCTCAATATTTGCTTGAAGGGATGGTGTATAAGTTATTTATAAAGTTACTGTGTTTATTAATTCTGCATCACTTGCCATACATTAGATGAGAAACTATTTAATTAGCCTCATGCTCCGGCGCATTTTGACAAAATTTACAGCCGGGAACATTGTTACCATTATGTTCTTGCTCTTTATCTTTATCTTGTACTCATCACCATATTTTGGAAATAAAAATAGATTCATCAGCGGAAATATTAATCCTTGACTAAAATAGGATCAAACTAAAAATGTTGTATTAAAGTTTCTTCCAACCATAAATTCGTAGGTGATGCCTCAGGATGTAGTGATACTCATGCAAATAAATTCTATATCTTCCATTATAGACTAGAGATCAAGTGAGGATATGCCTAAATCATACTTATAAATACTAGGCAGAATACTTCTTACAAATTGCAAGGTATTTTATATTGGATCCTTATCACTGCCATATTCGGATTTGAAAAGTTCCTGCATCTCTTTAAATTTATCAATATAGAATCTATTCTAGATCCACTAATGATTCCATTGATTTATCTTAGACTATGGTGAGATACTATGGAGGATGGAGTATATACTACCTTTTGTTATTATGCCTTAGATACTTTAATGTATGATATCTTGGTAATCAAAAGTAGTGTTTGGTTAATATACTGAAACTTGTTAAAATAGTTAGTATTTGAAGATCATTTTCATCAATAAGAAATCAAAGTGATGAACTTTGATGTTCATCAGCAAGAAACACTTTTAGCTAATGATCAGGTTTCACTTACAAATAATATGTATAGTGATAGGGCTTGGAAATATATGGTCTTAATTTAGGAGTCATCCCTTTATTCTATTGAAAAGCCACAATTTCTATGTCTTTATATTAAATTAGTTATAGATAGATTGTATTGTCTTTCTTTAACTTATATTTGTTTATATATATTATGTTCCTTCTATAAAGTTTTTAAGACATTTAAATTATTAAATTACATATATTCTATTCACATAAGTGTTGGAGTGAAATTAGTGAAATTTAGTTGGCACTTGAATTGTCTATAATGTATAGTTAATTGGAAATAGATTATTTTGTTGATAGAATGATTATAGAGAAATATGGGTATGATTATATAAGTATGTTATAAATGTATGTCATGTTTTAATTCGATATATTGTATTGCATACAACAATATGAGTTTAAAACATACATATATATTTATATATGTATATGTATCCATGTATGTATATCATAGTTGTAGTAAGGTGGATGTCTATTATGTGAAGAAGTTCCTTTGGTCAAGAAGTGATATTGTGGTCTTATGTGTGAGTTGGAATAGATATAGTTGGTTATGCATTTGAGATATGTATTGTGGATGGTGAAAATTCAAACCTAGGATAGTGATCTTTGTGTTAGGAATTATAACATGGGTTCTTTTAGATAGATTATGTAAATTTCATACATAATAAGTTAGATCGACAAAGAGGAATACTATATATATTAAGGCTATAATAATTGGATTTTATAATTACTCCTCTTAACTGTTGATGGGCTATTTATTGGTATTTTATGAGAAACTTAATGAGTTATCATTCCTTAGTATTGACTATGTGAGTACCCATTATGATTGAATAAGTGTCATCAACACGATATTTATTTATATTGTTATTAGTTATAGTGATTCTAAGTAGAAGGATAACTAAATGTTAGTTTAACAATCTCACCTATCACTTTATTATACGGTTCTTATTAATGGGTAATCTGTAAAAGGAATATGATGTTATAGTATTGAATTAAATGTGTTATGTTATGTTTACGTTTTATTACTCATTTTATTAAATTTGAGGAAGTGTAGCTAATTAGTTGTGTTTTACTAGCATAGACTTGGAATGGTATTGCATAGTAGCTAGTTTGATTGAGATATGGTTTATCTGATGATATAGTTATCCTTGGATATGATTGGTTGTATAATTTGATGGATTGCATGTGTTGGATATGTGTTGATTATTGAGAGTTTATGTTATTGCTTTAGTTTTCAGAAATGAAGATGTTGTGATGAATGTTCTATGTGGGAGTTCCTTGAATTAAGTGGTTAAGGAAGTCTTCCAGAGGCTAGGGGGAATTTTTTATTTTATGGAATTATGTGATTATCCATTTGAGATGGTTGTTTTTGTATTGAATGAGTTACGAGGGTCAGTAGCCTTGCACGGTATTTTCTCCTCTTTGGTTGGGACTTGTGTGCGAGATTATTTATGCCTCACCTTGTGTATATTTATGTGATTTTGTGATTGTGAAAGTTGAATTTTCTCTATTGATTTCATTGGGATCTTCTTGTTGGTAGTAAGTGAGTGGCTCTCAATGGGGGTCGGTGCACAAAGGGGTGCTTGAATAACCCATGTGGGAGTTTCATAATTAAGTAATAACCTAAAATGAATTAGGGGGTTGGGTAGTAATCACACTAATCACTTAGATAAGTGAATGCCTCACTCATGGCTCAAGTGCTTGTTTAGGCTTGAGATGAGTAGAGAAGGCCTGGAATTGCAAGATCAACTGTCTCATCCTCACAAGAGGTATGTTGATTTTACATAGGTTTGCATGAAGGGCCAAAGATCGGTAGAGACTACCAAGGTAACCTAGGATGGGGGTCGGGGCCTAGGAAAATCTACTTGGGTAACCCATGGAAAACTATGTGATGACACTCCTCCTACGAAAACCTAGTATTCCTTTGTTTTTTGTTTCCCTTGATGTACATGTGCCTCTGGAAGTGGTGCTACTATCGTGTGATGTTGTATTGTTCTTATATATTGGAGTCATGTCAACCATTGTGTTGTTTTCTATATTTTGGTTGTTTTGTGGCGGGACCTTAATGCTATCTCCTAGCATGAGGGGTGGACCTTAGGGTTCCACATAGTCGAGTGGAATGTGCATTGTACTCCATTAGGTTCCCTCACTTTGTTCATGTTCATGGTGACTTCTTCTAGATTTGAAGACAGGTCAACATTTGTTCCAATTCATGTGGATTATTATTTCATGTACTTATATTACATACCGTAAATCTATTGTATCATGTTTATACTCTGGATGTACTCTCCTCTCTTATTCAAGGAGACAATGATGTATTATTGTAACTATGTGTAAACTCTCTGTTGTATGGTAAATGTAATGGATGTTGTTAATAATTTAATGATCCTTGATGTTATTATATTATTGATCATGTAATGGTTACCTCATAGTAATTGATCTTGTAAATGTTCAATGGTTAAATGTACTTTCTTATTGTAGATGAAATCTAATTAATGTAACAACTTTCTGTTCTTGCTCGTTTAGTTAATGGGAATCAAGTAGCATAGTTGCAGACCTTAGAGGACTTAGGTTAGAATTTGAGTTAACGTTTCATTTATAATCGTGTGATTATTGCACTTTCAAAAAAAAATTGTTCCATTTTAAGTGTTAGTGTGTTGTCCTCTAGGGTTTCGTGGTGGGGGCATTACAAAATCATTAGACTTCTTGTCCTAGCTAGATGAGCATTCTTTATTGAGCACTTTGGAGATGGACTCCATCTTCTCAAAAAAGTTAGAAACAAACCTCCTATAAAGGTTGATATATCCAAAGAAGGACTACACTACCTTAACTAGTTTAGATTAAGGAATGAGGTCAATTTCTTTAACTCTTCTAGAATCAATATTTACCATGCTTTCCTTCTTCTGTACCAAATATACATTCCTTAGGATTTAGAGAGATCCCATACTTCAAAAATATCTAAAAGATTAACTCAAGTGCTTTCAATGGTAATTTATATCCTTGAAGTAGGTAGTTAAGGCATCTTGATAGATCACCATTATTTCATTTATAAACCTAGAAAAGACATCCATTTCCTTTTGAAATATATTTTTGGCATTATTTTTAATTCAAAAGGAATCTTGGCATAAACAGGTATGCCCCATGGAGTTGTGAAGGTTGTCTTGGTTTTTCAAACTCTTTGACTGTAACCTAGTTGTATCTTAAATATCCATCCATCATTGATATTAGTTATGATTGTGTCACTATGTATAATAAATTATTTGTACTAGGTAATGTACAGTTGTCCTTGAGGGATTTGATGTTCAAATTTTGAAAATATACACAAATCATAATTTCATTAGTCTTCTTCCTAATGGGTATAAGCTTGGATACCCAATTTGAATGTCTAATTGATTTAATTACACCCTCTTTTGGTTTTATTAATTCCTTTTGTATTTGAGGTGCTAGTGTGGGGTTGATGGGTATTTTCTTATACTTAAATGGCCTTGTACTAGGATCTATTAGAATGATATTTTGGAACAAGTCCTCTTTATATGGTTTCAAGTCATCACATGAACAAGAAAATAATTTATTATACTTATTTAGTAATTCAATTAGAATCTATTTTTCTATTGGCTTCAAACTCTTACCATGGTATATCATTTGGGGAGTTGCTTTGGTTCCCAACTCTACTCACTCAATATTCTCATTATTCATTGCATTTCTTTTTATTTTTTATAAATCAACATGATCAAACATCCTTTCTAGATCCATTAGCCCTATTGGAATGGTATTTATTTTAAGTTGGATGATATTATTTGTAAAGAGGTTATTTTCCATCTTCTTCCTCTACCTTGGGCTAATAGTTAATAAGTCATTTTTCAAATTAGTTGATGGTGTTGAGACTCATTTTTACAATCCAATTTTTTTCTTGAGTCCTTTCCTTTTCTGTGTTTTGACCCTTTAACCGAGCTGAGATATCTTGCATGGGTCTTCCTTGGTCAATATTCCCTATGGATTGCCCGTTATTATTCCATATGTTCTTATAATACATTGCAGTTGCCAACTTTCTAAAAAAATTATAAGTATGTGAGTTGTAGGTTAAAATTTTTAAGTCTATAAAAGTTGTTAGAGTTGTCAAAATTTTCCTTCTTAGGCAAGCCTTTTTTCCCACCCTCAATTCTATTGTCCATTAAATTAGGATAATAGACTTCATCCCAACAAGCCATTTACCCACCCCCAACCTTCACTCCACTTTTCCTTATATTCATTGGCCCTTCAAACTCCTCTCTCCTCAACTACCTATCATAAGTTATCTTGATACCATAGACTTTGACACGTAATTTTAATGGTGTAAATTTGCACCTAGTGCAATTTCCCACTATATTACCTCATTTTGCCCTTACAAATTCGATAATACAAAAACCCATTGCATTTGCCTTGATTTGCACATGTTTCCTTGTTATTTTCTATTAGTGATGGATTTTTTTTTGGGTACCCCCATGCATCACACGAATTTCTACGCGTCATGCTTCCGTCTTGATAGGATTCTCGAGTTAGTAGATGTTGAGGCATTACAATTCCCTATCAACATGTGAATTGTAACGACCCTACAAATATTGACCACTTTGGAATGACCTTTTACCTCCAAATTTTCCTTTTGAACTTCATTCCTTCATTCTATCAACTCATTTTCACTTCACACTTCACTTCTATTCACTCCTCCACTCTTTCTCCACTTCTAAACCATTTTGCTTCTCCTACACCATTGTTATTGTAGGTTGTCAAAGCTCTACTCTATTTGTGTGGTTACCTTGCTCTTCGCCTTCCTCTCTTGATTGCTCAAGCACATAGAAATGAGGGTAATATTGTTGAATAGGACAACTAAGAGGGGGGCGAATCTGCTGTCACATATTTAAACTTTTAATTCAATCACTGGAACTAATTCTTCTCACTGCTTAAATGATTAATCATCAAATGCAAATGCAGTAACTTAAATCGAACACATAAACACAATAAACTAGATTTACATGGAAAATCCAATAAGGGAAAAACCATGGTGAGGATTAATTTGCACTATAGAGAATATAAAAACTGATTACAAGAGGCTCACTGCCTGTGAAACAAGGCTTGCTGCCAAAACAAGGACTCACTATCCAACAAGGCTAACAACCCATAGGGCTCACTGCCATAGAGATACAAATAAGACAAAGAAGACTTGTTATAGAGTTCTAGACAAACTCAATGCACAAATGATTCCACCACAATCACTCATAGTCAGGCATGAATGATAGAGTTCACCTTCTACTCACTACATTTGAAAAATCAACATTAAGGCTTTGTACTAATCTACCACACTCACATCACACACACTCACCAAATAGCATCAATGTCGCATTTGTCTGCTCTTTCTCTTTTCACTTATCTTTCTTCTTCGCTCTTGTATATGCTTCACCACTAACTCATCTTGTATGTATACCATCTTCAACTTTGAAACATATACAAAGTTGGCCATCCACATTAAATTCAAATTAGGTCGGCGCCAAAACATCCTACGGTAGAAATAGAATGAAGGAAAACCAAATACACGCTTCATAGGGACCCAAATAGATCCAACACGCTTCATCAACTTCGAAAGTAGTATTTCACACAAGGTCAACCAAACCATTGTAAAACACATAGAACCATTAAGCACAAATCTTCCAGATACCAAAATTATCTTCAACAAAATCAAGGAAACTCAACTCTAGAACCGCAAGTCATAAGACTTCATCAAAGAGAAATTCAGACCAAAAACATTTCTCCCAGACCTCAACCATAAACACAAAAAACCATAATTCACAACTAGTGAACACAACTCTAGAACTGCAAGTCATAAGACTTCATCAAAGAGAAATCCAGACCAAAAACATTTCTCCCAAACCTCAACCATAAACACAAAAAACCACAGTTCATAATTGGTGAACATAACTTGCACTGTACATTGAATCAATAGCTAAAAATATGAATATAGCATCTTCTAACAACCTTGAACAACATATCTAAACCACACAAATATAGGAGAAAATTTGAACCAAAACCCAGAGCAACCACTGAACACTTGCAACATATCTTCATTACAATTTTTTCAATATCCTTGGCATATACAGCCAACAACAACTAGTTGACTAGTTGACATCAATGGAAACACCTTCAATCTTTCCATTCTTGCAACAATCTCCCCCTTTGTCATTGATGGCAACACATGATGTGAAAAACCATCAACGACACCATACTAGCTCTAAATACACTTCTCAAAAAATTTCTTTTTGTTTCTTCCCCTAAGTAGATAATCTCTTATATTCATTTCCTTTTCCTTCACATGCTTCCTTTCCTTTTTCACATGCTTCCTCTCCCCCTTTGATATCAATGGAAAAGGAAATAGATATTTTACATTGATTTCTCCTTTGACATAAAATATAGAATATTCATAATGACAACACCTGATACTACTTGGTTCCCCTGAAAGGTAGCCACCAAAACATTAGTCCAAAAGAAAAATAGATCCATAGATCCACCAAACTGATGCATCTCCATATGCATCTTGTTCAAGAAAGGTGGGGCAATGACCCCTAACTTCTCTTGGAGATACTCAAAAGTATCTAAGTTAGGAAGAGTCTTCATGAAAATATCAACAATTTGATCCTTCGTTGAAACATACTCAAGTTTTACTTCATTCTCCATGACCTTCTCTCTCAAGAAATGATACCTGGTAGATATATGTTTCATCCTCGAGTGCATCACATGATTCTTTGAAATGTTAAGCCATGTGACAAACCCAAGCACCATGCTACACAAGGAAGACCAAGGGACACACCACCAGATTTAAACAAGATCCACAGGAGGTGGCTAAGCCATGTCATGAACCCAAGTGCCGCACTACACAAGGAAGACCAAGGGACACACCATCTTACAACAATCCCCCCGATACAAGCAAGGGGTTCAAACCTATGACCTTGGGTCTGATACCAATTGTTGAGTAGGAAAACTAAGAGGGGGGATGAATCAGTTGTCACAGATTTAAAATTTTAATTCAATCACCGAAACTAATTCTTATCACTACTTAAATGATTAATCATCAAATTTAAATGTAGTAACTTAAATCCAACACATAAACACAATAACAGCAAATTTACATGGAAAACCCAATAAGGGAAAAGCCACGGTGAAGATTAACTCACACTTAGAGAATATCAAAACTGATTACAAGAGGCTCACTGCCTATGAAACAAGGCTCACTGCCAAAACAAGGACTCATTGTTTAGGACAAGATTCACTGTCCAACAGGGCTCATTGCCACAGAGATACAAAGAAGACTTGTTACTGAGAGAAGAAAAACTCAATGCAACAAAGGATTCCACCACAATCACTCACAAGCATTCATGCATGATAGAGTTCACCTTTTGTTTATTGCATCCGAAAACTTTGCATTAAGGCTTTGCAGTGATCTACCACACTCGCATCACACACACTCACTGGATAGCATCAATGTTGCATCTGTCTGCTCTTTATCTTTTCACTTATTTTTCTTTTGCACTCTTGTATATGCTTCACCACTAACTCATCATGTATCTATACCATCTTCAACTTTGAAACATATCCAAAGTTGTCCATACACATTAAATTCAGATTAGGTCAGTTTCAAAACATCCTAGGGTGGAAATAGACTGAGGGTGACCCAAAAAACACTTCATAGGGACCCAAATAGATCCAACATGCTTCATCAACTTCGAAAGTAGTATTTCACACAAGGTTGACCAAACTAGTGTAAAAAACATAGAACCATTAAGCACGAATCTTCCAAATGATAAAATTATCTTCAATAAAATCAAGGCCAACTGAACTCTAGAACCACAAGTCATAAGACTTCATCAAGAGAAATTTGAACCAACAACACTTCTCCTAGACCTCAACCAAAAACATAGAAAACCACAGTTCACAGCTAGTGAAAATAACTTGCATTGTACAATGAATCAACAACTAAAAATATAAATATGGCATCTTCTAATAACTATGAACAACATATTTGAACTGCACAAACATAGGAGCAAATCCAAACAAAAACCCAGAGCAAAAACTAAACACTTGCAACATATCTTCATTACAATTTTCTCAATATCCTCAACATATATAGCCAACAACAACCAGTTGATAACTAGTTAACCAGTTGACATCAATGACAACACCTTCAATATTTCCATTCTTGCAACAAATATCTAACTGTTTTCTAATTTGCATTATCATGTTTGTAAAGTAGCATTTAGACTATCTTTGCACTCTACTTTATTGTGTCTACTCTCTCTATTTTCTTTATCATTTCTATATCTCATGGTCTATTAGTTGTATGTGAAGGTCGAAACACCAAAATGAGTGTCTGACTGAGGAAGACTCCAAAACATAGCCACAAAATTTTATCATTACTTTGTGTGTAGGTACAATCTGTTCGCAAGGGGAGCTTGTTGGAGAACTAAATCGTCAGTGAGTTGGTCTTCTTCTCTTCTTTTCTTCATCACTTCATTATTATAATAGTTTATATTTATAAGTTAAATTATTCTTCTTCATCCGTACAAGACATAAATGCACATATAAGATGTCAGTGCAGTGCATTGACGTCTAACTCACGTGCTAGCATCCTCTAGCTAAGAACCAGTCAGTTTGCAATCTGAAACCTCTGTGGTCTACTCACCCATTTCCAAAAAACCTATGTCATAAAACATAAGGAAAATAGGGTCCAATTTTCCCTTCATTTACAACTTATTAGGTAGTCTGAGGTAGTTGAGGGAAATTCACTCTCTTTAGGCCCTTCTATGTCTTAGAGAATTGGGAGTACTGAATCCTTTCTACATTTTGGTGAACCCAATGTGAACTTTCTCCTTCTCATTTATTTGCATCAAAAAAATTTCCCTCAAGTCTTGAGTGCATTATAGATTTGTGAGTCGAAAATATTTATGTTCTTTACAACTCAATCTATGACCTCCACATTTGTTGTTAGGAGAATTATTTGACACATAGGAATGGAATCTAGGAAGGTCACCTTTGGTTAGAGTGGTCACTCTTTTGAGGAATTGGTTTCAGGGATGTCTACTGGATTCCCTAGCCCTTTTGGGGTAGTTGCTACTCATTTTCCTACACCCCTTGCTTCTTCTTCCTCTTCTTCTATGAAGAAATATGTTTCTCTTGACGTCCCTGCAGAGAAACTTCTTTCCCTAGATAGAAGGCTTGGAGAGTTTGAGTGATATTTAGAAAAAAGATAAAATTCTTGCTTAAGCAGCTATTATTGTCAACAAATTAAGAACCATGGTGGATAAGGATCATAGAGGTATAAAACTTCTTTGAGGTCTCATGGAAATTGTGGATACTAACGTCCTAGCCTATAATCCTAACTTGGGTGTTACTTAAGATGTCAGTTTTGTGACCGTTGCATTATAGCTGGAAGTCTTGATACCCAAAGTGCCAATGTATATGGTTGAGACAGGTCCTTCAACTAACACCATCTACGTACCTAAGCACAATCACACTTTCAAAGTAAACAAGGTACCTTTAGGCTTCAGTTCGTCCACCCCTAATGTAGCTTTTGGAAGTAATACTAGGATCCCTACTGGTCCTGGTGTCAAAAGCTCTACAGATATGAGAGCTAGTGGCTCTAGTTCCCCTAGTCCTACCTCATCCTCTAATCTTGTCTTGAATGATTTATTGCAAAACATGGGACAAATGTAGAACCAATTGGTGAACCTATCTAGCTCTTCTTCAACTCAACCTATGTTCCAACCCTTCTTTCATTGTAGTCCTTTTTCCATTGCCATCTTGAACACTCCTATCCCTCAGGGGATGAATATTCCTAAGTTCAAAAAGTATAGTGGTCATGGAGATCCTCAAATGCATGTGTTAAAATTTAATGCCTTGTGCACTAAATTCTTCCACCACAATGCTTTGATGGAAAATATTTTTCCGCAATCCCTTAAGGACACTATCCTTGAGTGGTATTGTTCTTTACTGATAATTTTGTCTTCTTATTTGACCAGCTAGTGAGTCAATTCCTTAGATAGTTCCAAGCTAACATTGGGCCAAAAATGATGTTTGTCGATCTCATCCAATGCAAGCAGGGGGACCATGAAAAGGTTATTGACTTCATCTGAACTCATTATCAAGTGCTTTTTTCTCAGATTTCTTATCCCCTACTAGATTTTGATGTCTAAAAGGCTTTCATCGAGAACTTGCAAAAATCGTTATAAGAAAAGTTTTTCTTGATAAAGTATCCTTCCTTTGTACATCTATGTGTAGTGCTACATGAGTACCAACAGATGATCACTTAGTTTGGGGGTTCATCCTCACTCTCCCATCAGTATAACCAACCAGTAGTGTCAGTTTTTGGTGATGCAAGAAATAAAAAGGCCATTACAAAAATCGTCTCTACTCCCAAAGGAAAAAGTATAGAATGAAACATAATTTTCAAAAAATTATCTAAATCCTATACCAAAGTTCTACAAAAACTATTAAAAGAAAAAAAATTAACATTACTGGAGATCTGACCTTTTTTCAAGCCTTATCTGGAGTGGTATAATGCACAACGGTTTTTTCAATTTCATCAAGTGTACAAACATGATACCGAGTGGTGCGTACACCCGCATCATGAGATTCAAGATCACATCGATGGGAGGAAGCAAAACTCTACAAATCTATGTCTAAGCCTAACAATAAACTATAGATTTACACAAATCTATTTCCTTCTCATTCTACCAATCTAGTCATGTAGTCCTTTGCATCTTCTGAGTTGGTCCTATCTAAGTATATAAACATGGTCTCGTTTATGCGTATGCCTCCTGCAAAGAATGTGAGTGTTATTCATGACATAAATTATACCTCACATTATTTTCCATTAAACAAGGAGCCTTCTCTATTGTATGTTCCTACCCAGATTAATGATAACATTGTGACTAGTGTTACGGTTGATATGACGAGCTGAGTGAACATGATAATGGAGGAAACCTTGTTCATTAATTTTTTTTATAAGGAGAAGTATGATGAGTCACAAGTCACTCTCCATACTCATGATGGAATTTCTATTGCACCTATGGGCACCATTTATTTGTTGGTCCTCATTGGGCCTAAGGTTGTAGATGTTTTATTTGTAGTGATTCCATAGTCTGAATTGTTCAGGGCTAGGCTAGGCATTCCATGGCTAGCCTCTATGAATGCAGTCAACTCTATAGTCCACAAGTGCTTGAAATTCCCCCATGAGGGCATATTGCATGTTGTTTATGATACTGGCTATAAACCACTTGTGTTATGTGGGGGCTTTTCTTTGGATCACTTTGGCCTGCCCCAATTGGACCCCTCCCTCCCAGGGGAGATTTATTGTATCAAGCTTATATTAAGTATACTAATAGGGGATCAACACCAAAAGCTAGTTTTCATGTGTCTTTGCATGTTATTTTTGTGAAATATTTTATGCTAGTGTAGTAGCAAACTATCTCTTCTGCCCCATTAAAAGGGAAGGAGAAGCTTCCTCTCGCTCTAGAGCCTTCCCCTTATGTGTCTTCTACACTATCTGCTTCTTCTTCCCAACCTATGGTTGCATTGTTGGTTCCTACTCCTATGACTCTCATGGGTCCAATGGAATGGTGCCCATGTGACAAAAGGCAAAGCATCGGGCCTTTCAATTGCTTGTTTTACCTATGGTTCCCTGACCTACACTATACGGAAAGGGGAAGCATTCCTGTGGGTTGGTTCCTGTGCCTTGGCCTTCGTAGCCTCTGACTATTCCTCCATCTATCCCTCAGGTGGTGAATGGGAAGAGGCATGTTGTCAAGGCTCCTATGTTTGTTTCTCCTTCTATCATCATTTCTATTCTTGTACCTCCTCCTCTTGCTCCCACTCAAGATACCACCGTTCCACTGAAAATGATTTTGAAAGATGCTCCTGCAATGGAAGAACAACCTTTGGCCTCTTCTCAAGCCACATCCTCTAATGCTCGTAGTCGATGTAATTGTCTTACGCATCAGCACAAGTACCGAAGAAAGGCTCTAGCTATGGAGCATGCTACATCACAAAAGACCGAGGAGGAGCTTGATATCTCTATTCCTATCTCTTCTATTACTTCGTCTATTTTTGTTTCCCCTTCTTCAATTCCCATCGCTTTTATCTTTCTTCTATCTCCTCCTACTGGTCCCAATGACCCTCACCCCAAAAAGGGTGTAGGAATTCATCACTACCTCAACAAAGCATCCACTTCTTATGTCCATTCTAGGCATTCCTCATTTTTCACAGTCTGTCGACATGCCTAATAAAAAGGTTGTGTCATCTACGACTCCTTTTGTTTCTTCCTCCAATTTTGCTTCCTCTATGGGGATTCAATATCCTTCATTGAAGCGTAAGTTGGAGGATGACCTCACCTCGAGTAATGTTCATAATAAAGGTTCATATTTTATGGAGTCTAGTCTTGTTTTGGCTTGTGTTGTCCTTATGATAGAGGCAGCTCCACATCCCAGAGTTTGTTGTTGCCCCTTTTGTTGGGGTTTCCAATGACTCTCGAGTGTCTTTTCCTCATCCTGCTATGTTGACACAAGGAACTCTTGAGAATTTCATGTTCAACTCAATGGATGATATCCCATTGGTAGTTTATTGCCAATCATATATAACGCAACTAGATTGATGACTAAACCATTTTTAGTCATTTATTGTTTTGATTGATCCATTTGGTAGTATATTTATTCATTGATTTAGTCATTCATTTCAGTAATCTGGCCACTTATTTAGTCATATTTTTCCACTGATATATTTAGTCATTGATTATTGTAATTTGGTCACTTATTTAGTCATTTTTTAGTCACTGATATATTTAACTGGTCACTTATTTAGTTGTTGATTTAGTAATTGATTGTTGTAATTTGGTCACTTATTTAGTCATTTTTTTATTCACAGATATATTTAGTCATTGATTGTTGTTAACTAGTCACTTATTTAGTCATTTTTATTCACTGTTCACTAATTTCTGTCAATTGGTAGTATATTTAGGATTAATTGAATTATTAATTGATGTTAATTAGAAGTATAGTTAGTCATTTTAATTAATTGATATTTGAGAATTTAAGCATAAAACATAGAAATACACATCAATCATCAATTGCACACAATAAGACAACCACTGAGAAGGGAAAATTAGTGAACTTTATTAATAAAAGAAAGGTGTTCTAATTACAACTTAGAAATAGAGTATTACAATTGTTTTTAGTCACAAGACTGAAAATATGAGTTACAATATTGCACATAAATGACTACAAGAAAGAAACTTATACAATTATGGAAACACATGCCCCTTTCATCTCTTAAAACTTCTAAAACATGGGAAGTCTTCCTAGAGCAAGTTGTAACATGTAGAATCCAAGAAGGAGAATATTGATCGTGTCCCATACATGAAGCTCTCTCCTTCAATGCATTCAACAATAACCCAACTAGAATCTTTCCTCCTTTATATGCAACATGCCATCTGATATGAGCAACAAGGTGCTACTTTTTCTTCCATGAATGAAGTTGTGTCTCACTACAACCAACAAAATTAATATTAGTGTCAATTCAAAAAGAATAAAAGTGCATTGTATATTGCAATTTTACAAAATTCTAAACACAACAAAAAGATAAATCAATTAAAAAATTGTAGCCTTGTCAACAAATTCCTTAAACAGAGTAGACCGGAACAACATTATCAACAAAAATTTCCTAGAAACCAAGCCCAAGAATTCCATCAGACTTAATCAAACAACAAAAATTTCAACCCTGGTTCATGTGTTGTCTGAGTAAAGACCTACACCATGGAAGAATCCATTTATACATAAATTCCAAATCAAGTTGATGAGAAAAGATCTTTGATATCCAACTAGGAAGCCTTAACATTAAAAAATTATTAACCTGATGTTTCACAACAAGTTTCCCAACTATGACATCATCTTTACTTAAGAAACGGGATATTGATCCACTGCCATATTGAATCTTACAGGATTCTCCTTCACAAACAAAAAATGATATATATTAATTTTTTAGCAACTTCCTTAATATCCCCATGTAAGCAAACTAAACTAAGTGAGGTTGAGGGTTTGAAGTAGAGTACCATCTTCTTGGTATGTGCTTGACTTTGATGACTTGTATCTTGAATGAAAATAGCAAACTAGCCGCACTATAAAATCATTGTTAATCATTGTCATAAAAATAACCACAAAATCCTCTTTAATTAAAATAATCCTTCTAGATATTTCAGTTAATTTCTAAGAGAGCTAATTTCACTATCCAAACAACCATCAGTCTATTTACTGTATATAATTTCCCATAATTTAGAATTTGAATGTAATGAAACTAACCATAATTACCAAAGATTTGACACCAAACTATAGTACAAAATGAATGGTTTGACAAAATGCCTCAAAGAGATGTCATCTCATGGAATCAAATGATATGATTGCAGAATGTGCACAAAATGGATTTTGCAAGGAAGCTCTCAAAATCTTTGAATTAATGAAGCACTCTGGAACACCAACATTGTAAGCTTTGCTTGTGTTCTAGATGCATGCAGTCATGTAGGTATAGTGGATGAGGGTTGCACATACTTCGCACGTCAGTAACCCTTATTGCATTACATATATAGTTGATTATTAGGTGTGCATGGTTGACCTTCGTGCCCACGATGGCTATCTTGAGGACACCCTAAACATTATTATTGAGATGCCATTTAAACCTTTAGTTCCTATGGATCATATATGAATATAGGATGAGTATTCTAGAAACACTAGTTTTTAGTTGGATCCTAAAAATGTTGCAACTTACGTTCTTCTCTAAAACATATGTGTAGAAGCGGGCAGCTATGATGAGGTTCAAATAGTTAGGAGATTCATGAGGAATTAAAAAGATACCTACATGTAGTTA
>VDFB02168118.1:108607251-108660705 GCA_007258455.2 Sequoia sempervirens
TGTTTCCTTCAAAAGAAAAGACAACTTTCCTATTTTCCTCCATAGAGGGAATGGCCGCAAGATTTTTATTGTCTTCCCTAACAAAAACCTTGGGGATGGCCTCTAATAGAAAGTCTTGATCATTTTGGTTGATTTCCCCATTCATCGAAAGTACGCTATTATAGAAGAGGACAACTTGCTTTTTGATGTCTTCCTCCTCAAATCTAGTACCATTAACTTCTATGGAAGTGATTCTATTGGCAACCCTGTGTTTTGAAGTAGATAAATGGAAGTACCTTGTATTTAGATCTCTAGCAAAGAGCTGTAACACCCTCGATCTCTACCTCCATAACTCCTCCTCTTTTGCTATTATGTCGTGCAACTTCACCAGTAACTCATTTTCTCTATCCTTAATATATTCAATGTATCCTTCCTTTTGGATTTTGTACTGGATCTATGCCAACTTCATTTGAAGTTCAGATTTAATGCCAAAAATGTTTCCAAAGGATTCTTTTTTCCATCTTCTTAAATTGTGTTTGACTTCTCTCAGCTTTTTAGCAATTCAAAACATAGCAATTCCCAGAACATCAATATTCCACCATTTCCTAATTTCATCTAAGATTAAGGGATGGGACAACCACATTCTTTCAAATCTAAAGGGCGAGTTTTTCTTCACCTTTATAGGGTCTGCCACAAAACTTATGGGAAAGTGATCCGACCCAATTATGGAAAGAGCTTTAAGAGAGAAAAAATAGCTTAAAAGCCACTGATGAGAAATTAAGGTTCTATCTAACCTAACTTGAATTAGATCCTTACCAGTTCTTCTATTTGACCATGTGTACTGGGCCCCTTGCAAGTCCATATCAATCAGCTCCTTGTTGTTGATGAAATAAAAAAGATCAGACTTACTCTCCTGGTTCACCTGAGAACCTCCAAATTTCTCCTCGTTTAGAAGGGGAGTATTAAAGTCACCCATGACTATCCAATGGTCATTATAAAAAATCCTGTGGAAAGTAGAGAGCTCATTCCACAAAGATTTTCTAGCTCCTTTCCCATTGGGAGCATAGATGTTCGACTGAATCCAACTAAATTTATCTCTGATATGTGTGAATTTAGTAGCCACATGATTGTTGCTTTCCAACAAAGGTTCCCCTTTGATGAAGTTCTGGTTCCAAAAAGTAGCAATGCCTCCTGATGCACCATCTGAACTGTTTCCTTGGATCCCACAATTCTGAATTTTTTTGATCTTCTCCACCTTTTCTTTGGGCATTTTAGTTTCTTGGATGAGGAGAATATTAGGTTTATGATCCCTAACAAAATTGTGCAAAACATCCCTCTTGTGAAAGCTATTGAGCCCTCTTATATTCCAAGACATAACCTTCATGTCTTACTAGGGGATTGGAGGATCTCCAAAATGGTCTTTTGAACACCATCTGCTATATCCTGAAAGCTTTCATGCTCTCTCTGCCATTTGCCCGATCTTTTGCCCTTGACAAGCTTAGTGGCACCACAATCTGCCTTTGCTCTTGTTCTGGTGATAACTCCGCTCAGAGTATTATGATGTTTTCTTTTCTCCTTTTTCTTAGAATGAGAGAGGATTTCTTTCCAATTAGTATCTTCTTGGCTCTCCATATCTCTTCTAGATTCCCATTCCTTTTCATTCATCCTTCTTTGCTCCCAAGGGAGGGTATCTATTAGGCCATTCCTAGGCTGATTCAAAATTTCACTTGAAAGTTCAGTATTTTGGTTCAGATCCTCATAGGTGTCCTTTACAAAATTTGGGGTTGTTTTTTCCCAAGGATTAAGAGGGTCACTCAGAGGGGAGCATTTGATAGAGGTCGCGTTGAGGATTGGAATGCCAATATCCAAAGATAGACCCTGGATAGGAATGTCCTCCAATCCAAGAAACCCATTTTCTTTATCTTCTGGTAAGATCTTAAGAGTAGAGGAGACAAAGTCCTCATCCCTTTTCCCTTCCTCCATATTTTCCAATGTTCCTTCCTCATCTTTCCTAGGGACAATATTATTTTTTTCTCTTGTTTGGTGGTTAGTCTGCACATTTGGGTCCTTAGATTGGGTTTCATCAATATTGTCAGAGGTATTCCTCTAAGTTTCATTTTTCCTACCAACCTCCTCACTGGTATTGCTTGCTTGTTCTTCCCCGTCATTTTTCTTTCTCCAGACAGTCTTAGGGTTGGATGAGTGATTTTATTTTTCTTTACTGAAATTTAATGGGAATTTCTTAGCCCAATGCCCCATTTTCCTACATTTGAAGTAGGAAAAAGGAATGGATTCAAACTCTATAGTTTGCGTTCAGGTTCCCAACTTAGATTGAATATCTATTGAAGAAGGTATGCACTCTGTGAGACTCCTACATAGATTTAGGCAAACACCAACCACTTTCTAGCTGCTATCATAGGGTCAATAGAGAGAAGTTCACCAAATGAACTATCTATTCCATTGAAAATGTCCTCATTCCAGTATTCCAGAGGGAGACCCGGGAGTCTAGCCCAAACTGGAACGTTCTCAAAGATAGAATCATAAAGGTCCAAGTGGGAGGTCCACTTCTTTAGGGCCAGGGAATATTTTCCAATGACCCAGGGTCCTCCACTCCTAACAACCAAGATGTCCTCCTTACAGGTAAACTCAAAGGAAAAGAAACCTCTAGGAAGAGCAGCCACAAAAATTTCCCATTTGTTCTCCACTTATTTTTAACAAATTCCCTGACCACCTCAACATTTGGTCTAGGGCCCATAAACTTTCCAACCAGGGCTTTTTCCATCAAAACAATATTATGATCAATGATAGGGTCAGGCACAAAGATGACAAACTTACCTTTCGTTGGGTCAGAATGGTTACTCATTGGAGGAAAAATTGATTTACCATTTGGTTTGATTCCAAACAGTGAAGCCCAAGGTCTACGCTTAGCTCCTTCCATTTCAATGGTCCCTACCACCTCATTGGAAATTTCGCCCTTTCCACCTTGTTGACCTTCAGGTGACGCCCCCTGATTTGTCTTTCCTCCTGGGTCCACCTGGATTTTGTTTCTGGTGTCCTTCTCATCAGATTCAACCTTACCTTTCTCCACACTCAGAACGTGCACCGATTCAGCTTGCGATTCCTTAGATCCTACTCCATTGTTTAGAGATTCAAATTTCTACTTTTCCCTTTGTGCTCCGTAGTCCACTGCTCAGAAAAATGTCAAAGCATTTAGGTTGCGTTCTTTGAAATTTATTGTCAGAATAGCCATTTTTCCATTATGAATATCTTACACATGTTGCATGATTAAATGCTCTCTTCTTAACAAATGGAAATTTGAAACAAACAACCTCTCAGCTAAAGATATAAAGTTGTACAAATCAAAGAAGTATAACAAGAACACTTAAAAGCCACCAAATACATTTTGTAGAGATTGTTTCATCATATAATTGTTGCCATAGCCTAAAGAAAATAAGTATCACCATAAAGAGTTGGGCCTAAATAATTTGTTTGGCAATTTGAAAAGATATCTGTATATGTGTAGAGGGGGTGGAATTAGCTGCACAAAATACTTTTCCGATAGTAACTTCTCAACAAGAACCAAATCATACGTATATGAAAAACTATTTGCAAATGTATCTATGCATATGCATTGTATTTTCGATGGAGATTGTAATGAATGGAAGGTACAATACACTCTTTTAAGAAGAGTGTAGCACTGCTATTGCCTATGCTTGTGCATCATAACTTCCTTCATTCCAGCCTCCATCTAAAAAAACTTAACATTTGTTATTGCACATGCATATATACATATACATATACATATACATATACATATACATATACATATATTACGATGCAGACTAAACTGTGGTAACACAAAATGTTGTAAAATATTTGTGTATATATTTTAATATATTCTAACGTTTAAACCATCCTATTCCTTTTCTGATCATTCATATATATAGAATTATATAGACATTCATACACATATATTTTGTTATATGTTTATGCACAATTGCTACTTTACATATTCTATCATTATATATGTAAATTCATATATGCTAATGTGCTTGAGCTCGTATGTATACTCGTAGGCTGTGTGAGTACATTCAAGTTAAATTGTGATAATGAATAGTTTGTTATGGGAAAAAGAGTATCACGAAACATATAGATAGAAGCCAAGCAATCTATGTAAGAGTTGCATTATCAATTATACATTTTAGCCACATTATTTAGCAACACATATGAAACACAAATAGGGAGACTACAAAAAGAACAATTAGCGAGACACTTGTGAACCATAGGAAGATGTCACTTGTTCAAAAACCAACATTAAATAGAAGCATATCATAGAATGGTGTAGATTTTGAACAACAATGTGATCTATTCTCATGTTTGCATTATACATTTGCATGCTCATTGACCTCCAATGCTTTTGATTTTAATATAGTGGCCAATTTTTTTTTCAATCTGCTAACAACTAGAGTAATTGTATAATAGGAGCTTCATTATCTGGAATTTAGTATTATAGAGAAATAGGGAAATTGTAATAGAACTAATACTAAAACATACATACATGTCTTTATGCATATCCTATCGCTGCACGATGGCAGTGGGTGAAGTAAATGCAATATTGAATACTAGCATGCGGGAAAGTATACTTTGATGAAGTTGTATTGTCAAAAGAGCCATTATGGTGCTGGTTTGATATCAAGCTATTGTTAAATATACATACAGACACAGATATATATATATAGGTATACATATATAGAAACATATATATACACATACGTATATATACATATACATATATACACATAAATATATAGAGACATACATATATACATACATATATATACATATATATATGCATATATATACTTTCCCACACACCAGCATTCAATATTGCATTTACTTTGTCTGTCGCTATCGTGCAATGACAAGATGCATTGGTACTCGTGCCAAAAAACACTTACCATTCAACCTCCCTGTATCCAGGACACCATTCTCCACCACCACCAACCCACATAATTACCAAGGTCCACATCACCACCAAAAAAACCTGGTGACCATATATATGCAAAGGCTTAGTACAAAATGATAAACATATTGGAGATAAAATTAGTATATAGACTTTCCCACACGCCAACATTCAATATTGCATTTACTTCGCTCGCTGCTATTATACAATGATAGGATGCATTGGCCCTTGCGCCAACAAATACTTAACATTCACCCTCCCCGTATCCACGACACCATTCTCCACTACCACCAATCCACGTAATTACCAAGCTCCATGTTGCCACAAAAAAACCCGATGACCATATATATATACAGAGGCTTAGTAAGAAAGGATAAACATATTGGAGATAAAATTAGTTTGGTGGCTGCTAGGCACTATCCTTTGCAATTCTTCAGCTTCAACTCCATTTTAGGGCAGATTGGAGAGTCTTAAAATTGTCGTTTTATGCAATTTGTAGGTCATTTTACTTGGGTGTTTTGTATTAATGGTTTATTTATTGTTTATGTTAAAACTATTTTTGTCCAGAATTTGTAAGTTATTTTCCATGGATGTTTTGCATTATGGTTTTGTATGGATGGATAAATTATAGTTAAAACTTCTTCATTTCGTTAAAAAATATGCTCAGGGTTTGTAGTTTCCCCATTCCTAGTTTATTGTTTGTAGTTATCTCTATGTATCTTTGGCCTTATACCCATTACCATAGGAGCAATTGTGGTTAAATCTTGTTTCGTTCCTCAAAAAATATGGTTAGGGTTAGTAATTTTATTGCGCTCCATTTATTGTTTTAGTTTTCTTTGTGTATCTTTGTCGTTAGATGCATTAACATAGGAGAAATTAGAGATTAACATAGGAGTGATTGCATATATATAGATATGCAGAGTGTTTGTTATTTGTTTGAAGTTTCCAATAGGATTTCCATCAGTCAAGCCAAAATAACCCTCCAAATACCAGCCCTATTAAAGGTTTAAACATTCATAAAAATATTTGGACAGTGAAAGGGCATGTAAGACATATTACAGAGATGCTACATTATTCGCCACTCAATACTATAGACAAAGAGGGAAATTGTGAAAGAACTATTATTTAAACATACATACATATATATATAAATATACACATATATACATATATCCACACATGTATATATATATATACATATATATACATATACACATATATATAAATATTCATACATAGTCAATATTAAAGATAAACAAGGAAAATGCAAAAGAACTCTTAGGGAGACACTCAAGATGCATACAAAAATGTCATAGTGTCAGAAAGTATACTATGATTAAGTTGCATGCTTGAAACAACCATTATGGTGTTAGTTTCATAGCATTTTGTAGAGGCTGTTTGTTTGAAGTTTCCAATGGGGCTTTCATCTACCCAACCATGAATATGATTTTCTATCTATGTGAACATACACACACAAACACACACACACATACATGTATACATCTATATATATATATATATATATATATATACTAGATGGCAAGTGTTTACCCATCCAAGGGTTAAGGTATGCTAAGTTGTGATTCTTTTGTTCCTGGTTTATTGTTTGTAGTTATCTCTATGCATCTTTGGCATTATTTCCATCACCGTAGAAGCAATTCTAGGTAATCTAGGTTCTTTCATTAAAAAATATGCACAGGGTTGGTAATTTTATTTCCCAATTGTAGATTAACATAGGAATAATTGTATATATATGGATATGTATAGGGTTTGTTATTTTTTTGAAGTTTTTGATGGGATTTCCATTACAAAAGTTGTCAATAGGACTTGTGTAATAGTTGTTTTACAATTTATTAGTTTCTCTACAATATTTAAACCCACACAATGTGGCTCAATTTTTTTTGCATAATATATGCTAGGGAGGTGAATGGTAAGTGTTTACTTGTGTGAGGATTAACACATTTTGGCATTATTGTAATATGTGGGATGGACCAAGCAAATGCAATATTGAATGCTATAGGGTTGGAAAGTATACTTTGATTAAGATGCATTTTCAAAACAACCATTGTGGTGATATATATATATATATATAATGTACATACATACATATATATATGTTTATACATTTGTATATATATGTATATATGCATAAAAATGTGTATGCATATTTTACTAACAATTCTGTTACAATTTCCCTATTTGTTTATAATATTGAATGCCAGATAATGCAACTCCTCTTATAGAATCACTCTATTTGTTAGCAGACTAAAAATAATGTGGCCATTATATTAATTTTCCTTTCATTGTTACTTTCGAATATTTCAAATCAGTTAGACAATTATATGATATGTTTACACACATTACAATTTCAAAGACAATTGAACAATTTATTTCCATATATATTTCAAATATTTTCTATACAGGCAATAGTTGACAATATATTTTAATATATATTAAATATTTTGTATATGGCTAATAATTGAGAATTTATTATCATATAGATTTGAAATATCTTGTATATGGCTAATAGTTGAAAATGCTGTAGGGTGGGAAAGTATACTTTCATTAAGTTTCATTTTTCAAATAGCCTTATACATATGTATATTTATGTATATATGCATAAAAATATGTATGTATGTTTTACTAATAGTTCTGTTACAATTTCCCTATTTCTCTATAATACCCAATGCCAGATAATGCAACTCCTCTTATACAATTAAAAGCATGAGAGCTCAATGAATGTGCATATGTATATATGCAAATACAAGAATAAATTACATTGCTATTCATAGTGCAATATTGAACGCTACAGGGCGGGAAAGTATCCTTCTAATTGATTTAAGTGGAAATCCTTACAAATAGGATGTTGTAGATTGTCAATGGCTATGTAATTTATTATTTTGTTTGCATATATACATTTGCACATTCATTGAGTTGCTTCTTTGTACCCTACTAACAAATAGAGTAATTGTATACGCTAAGTGTTTGCCCACCCAAGTCTTAATGCATTATGTGGTTGTTGCACTATGGAAGTGGATGAAGTAAATGTAGTCGGATGAAGTAAATGCAATATTGAATGTATGTTTTACTAATAGTTCTATTACAATTTCCCTATTTTTCTCTATAATACTGAATGCTAGATAATGCAGCTCCTTTTATACAATTACTCTATTTGTTAGCAGACTGAAAAGAATGTGGCCACCATATTAAAATTAAAAGCACAGAAGCTCAATGAATGTGCAAATGCATATATGCAAATACAATAATAAATTATATTGCTATCCAAAATCTACACAATCCTCTTTGCAAGAATTTGAACTTAGATCAATCAAAAAGATACCAAGCAACTAACTGTACAAAATGTGTATAAAACCAAAGATGCACAGAGTATATATACGTTTCTATATATATGTATATATACAAATATATATATGTATATATATACAAATATATATGTATATATACACACATACTTACATATAGATATACATACATATACATATACATATACATGTACATATACATACACTTTCCATCCTCTATTTATTTTTTTTGCAGTTATCTTCATGCATCTTTGGAATTACACCCATTGTCATAGGAAAAATTGTAGTTAAATCTTTTTTCTTTCAACTAAAAAAACAACAATGTGAAATGTAATTACCAAGGTGCACATCCCCACACAAAAATCCAGTGATCTCCCCGTTGACCGAGACACCCTAGGCACTGTCAAATCCAATTCATGGTTGACCTAATGAAAATCTCAGTAGAAACTTCAAACAAAATAGCCTATCAGATAATAAATGTTTATACCTCTATATATATGTGTATATATGCATAAACACATGTATGTATTTTTTACTACTAGTTCTATTACAATTTCCCTATTTCTCTATAAAATTGAATGCTAGATATGCAACTCCTCTTATACAATTACTCTATTTGTTAGCAGACTAAAAAGAAAGCGGCCATCATATTAAAATCAAAAGCATGGGAGCTCAATGAATGCACAAATGTATATATGCAAACACAAGAATAAATTACATTTCCCAATAACCACAATTAAAAGCATGGGAGCTCAATGAACACACAAACGTATATATGTAGACACAAGAATAAATTACATTACCCACTAACCAAAATCAAAAGCATCCAGGAGTACAATAACCATAATAAAAAAATGAAACCAGAAAAAATTACTAACTGTAACCATATTTTTTCATGAAATAAAGAATATTTAACTCCAATGAATCCATCCATAAAGGTCGATAATCTCTTTCAAGCCTCCAAAAGTGGGTATAATTGCAAAGATACAAACTACTAACCCTAATCTTATTTTTTGGGTGAGAGGAAAAAGATTTAGCTGCAATAAAACCATCCATATAGATCGATTAACTCTTTCAAGTCTCCACAATGGGTATAACGACAAAGATACAAACAAATAACAATGAATAATAAGAAGAGACTGAAACACATGAAAAATGAATTAATCATTCACACAAAATTACCATGTAAAACCACTTATAGATTCCACCACACAACAACCTTAAAACCCCCCAAAATGCTATAAAACGGAGTGGAAGCTGACGATTTTTACAATAGTTTGCTACCAAACCAATACCACAATGGCTATTTCCACAATGCAACTTAATTAATATACTTTCTTGCACATTTGGCACCGCATCAATGTTAAAACCCTACAACCTACTATCAAAAGGAACAATAAGCACAAAAAGAAAAAAATGAACAATAAATAATTTGCTATCAAACCAACACCACAATGGCTCTTTCGACAATGCAACTTAATCAATATACTTTCTCACACATTTTGTAGCACATCAGTGTTAAAAACCTCCAACCTACTATCAAAATCAACAATAAATAGAGAAGGAAAGACACGAACAATAAATTATTGATTTTTGCAAAATACCCATTGAAAACGACTTACAAATTCTGTGGCACAACAGTTTTACAACCCTCCAACTTGCTAAAAAATGGAGCCAAAGGCGATGATTTTAACAATAGTCTGGTATCAAACTTACACCACAATGTCTCTTTCAACAATACAACTTAATCAAAGTATGCTTTCCCACATGACAACATTCAATATAACATTTACTTTGGCCTCCACCTACGTACACCAATGGGAAGATGCATTGGCGCTCGTGCCAAAAAACACTTTCCATTCACCTTCCCTATAATGATGACACTATTCTCCACCACCACCAACCTTTGTAAACATCCACGTCACCACAAAAAAAAATGGTGCCCTCCCCATTGGCTGACAAACCCTCGGTGCCAGAAAATCCAATTCACGGCTGGGTTGACGAAAATTCTAGCAAAAACTTCAAACAAAATAGCCTTATTTTTTGGGTGAGAGGAAAAATATTTAACTGTAATAAAACCATCCATATAGACCAATTATCTCTTTCAAGTATCCAAAATGGGAATAACGACAAAGATACAAAAAAATAACAACAAATAAAAAGAAGAGACTGAAACACATGAACAACAAATTAATCATTCATGCAAAATTACCATGTAAAACCACTTACAAATTTTTCCACAAAACAACCTTAAAACCCTCCAAAATGCTATAAAACGGAGTGGAAGGCGATGATTTTTATAGTAGTCTGCTACCAAACCAACACCACAATGGCTATTTCCACAATGCAACTTAATCAATATACTTTCTTACACATTTTTCACAACATCAATGTTGAAACCCTGCAACCTACTATCAAAAGGAACAATAAGCACAAAATGAAGACATGAACAATAACACGGTAATCAAACTAACACCATAATGGCTTTTTCAACAATGCAACTTAATCAATATACTTTCTCGCACATTTCGTAGTGCATTAGTGTTAAAACCCTCCAACCTACTATCAAAAGAAACAATAAATAGAGAACGAAAGACATGAACAATAAATTACTGGTTTCTACAAAATTCCCATCAAAAATAACTTAGAGATTCCATGGCACAACAATTTTACAACCCTCCAACCTGCTAAAAAATGGAGCCGAAGGCGATGATTTTAACAATAGTCTAGTAGCAAACCCACACCACAATTGCTCTTTTGACAATACAACTTAATCAAAGTATGCTTTCCCACATGACAACATTCAACATAGCATTTACTTTGGCCTCCACCTCCGCACACTGACAGGAAGATGCATTGGTGCCTGTGCCAACAAACACTTACCATTCACCTTCCCTGTTACGACGAGACCGTTCTCCACTACCACCAACTCACGTAATTACCAACGTCCACATCGCCACAAAAAGAAATGGTTCCCTCCCCACCGGCCGATAGACCACCAACGTTGAAAAATCCAATTCACGGCTGGGCTAACGAAAATCCCAGTGGAAACTTCAAACAAAATAGCCTATCGGCTAAATATATATACATATTTATATATATCCTTCATGATATATATATACTTATTACACATGTTTTAAAAAATACATTAATTATCGATTATCAATCATATATAAATATTTATAGAATAACATTATGTATTTATATACAATTTATATAGTATATATATTAATATATATACTATATATACATATACATAATATTATTTTAATATCTTTATAAAAAAACTCATACTCATAGCCATCAATTGACATATATACACGATGTGTATGTATATATACATACATACATACATATATATGTCACCTTAGTCCAATTGGTATTCCCATGCATATGGGTAATCCATTTATGAGCATGTGTAGGTACATCTACCTATGTATACTCATGTGTGTATTCACTACATGTATGAGTTTACCCTAGACATGTACAAATATACATATATGTACATTTTATGCATATATCTCATCAATATAACAATAAGCACACAAAGAAGGACTTCAACTTAACATCAGGACTTCATCACATTCTTCATTCTAAACATTCATAAAACAAGATCACAAACCAATATAAACATTCACAATCAAAATTGAAGATCACTTACCCATTACCCGAACTGACTTGACTTAACTAAGACCAACTAGGGTGTGAGTGTGTGAATGCTTAGTAAGGCTAAATTAAAGGTTACCAGACCAATTTCTTCTCTTGAGTGATACTACCCTTCTTTTGAAGGTTTGAACCTGTTCCTGCATTCAACTTAGTACATCATAACAATAGTTAGCTGAATCAATACATTCATGTGCATCACATATATTTCATATACATAATCTATATAAAACATTAAATTGAATCAAACATTCATTCATCATATTTCCATGAGAATTCATGTATAAATACATTCACTTATATTATAAAGAAATTTACCAAACAAGGCAATAGTAAATAGGTAATAACACACGGGGTGTAACATTTTTGGCCTAATTGAGATGCTCAAAAGTAACATGCTCTGGTAATCTTTAATTTGTGTCAATTATAAGGAACAAACAATCTGGAATTTAAGGAAAATGCAAGCTAATGAATTGTGTAATTCGTTATGTAGATTCAATCTCTAATTTTAACAAAATTAAAGAATTATTTCTATCACTTTTATTTTTATTCATCAATTATTTTTTATTGAGTGACATTATTCCACAATTCATAACTTTCACTACATAAAAATTCCACGATTTATTAGAATTAGATCTTTAGATTTGATTTTTAGTCTATGGATTTTTTTGATAATTTTTATTAAATATATTATTTATTATTAATTTTGAATTAGTACTAACATAATTTTTAGATGTGCATTATTATTTTTTACCATATTTTTCAAAATTAAATCTATATTTTCATTGAAAAAAGGACATCTATGTGGAGTGCAGTATATTTTTTAGTTTTTCTAACATTGTTATTTTTCCTATCTTTTTTAATAGAGATTATTATTTTTTAGTAATGAATGTACAATGATTATAATTTTTATAAAATATAATATTAAATGGAATATGATATATATTGCATTTTTCGTCAATCTAATTCTAAGGGCTACATTCTTACAAAATAAAATTTCCAAATGACTTGATTTGATCCCCCAAAAGTTGAAGCAAAATAATTGTTTCAATATTTTGATAGGTGTGGAGGAGACTCCAATAAGGGTTTAATTTAAGCCTAGGGGGTTTCTACCCTCTTCCAATCAAACCCATTTATATGGAACCCCTTGAAGATTAAATCATTATTTTTTTGAAAAAATAGGATTTCAAGGAAAAAATAGAATGTCCCATAATTTTGTTGTAAAAAATTATGATGCACTAGATAAACGAATCTATATCAAGATGGTATTTATTTTCTATTTTAGATAAATATTTAATATGAAAGTTGATGTTGAATGGAAATAATTGTGTTTAAATACACACATTTTAATATTTTATTAAAAATATATATTTACCAAAATTGGAAAAAAATATATCCATGCACTAAAGTTTCAAGCTGTAAATACACGTAAAAAATTTGAAGGAAAAATGTTAAATTTTCTATAAAATGATTGAAATCTCATGTAACTTCATTTTATTAGCATTTTATCAACAACTGAATTATATTGTCAATTTACAAAAAAAACCATTTTAAAATAATTTTTTATTTTTATTTTTTAAAATACAAGCATAAAATATACTAAAAAATAAAATATCTTCAAAATATGAAAATTCAACTTAGAAATCCTTTGGAACAACACAAAATTCTGCAAGAATTATTCTTCTATGTTCATTCAAAATATCCTTCAATTATATAACAAGAAAGCATTTCTGAAAGTACATTGTTATTGCAGTCATGAGAGTTGATGAAAACCATCACATAACTGAACAAATCTGATTTACAACAAAAAATATCAATACACAAATTATCTCCTTCAATTTTTCTTCTTTCACAATATTCTAGCTCCTTCAACCTACATTCATCATTAGAAATCACTGTTGCAAACAAACCATAAAATCATCAATCTTCTTGCTGCTATAGTAATTCTAGAAAAACTTGCAAAAATAATTTCTTCTTGGTCTCCTTCTGAAGCTCTCAAGCTCCCTTCACATGGACTTCACCAACTCACTATCTCTCAAAATGTAGAGCTCACTAGCTCCCAAAAATATGGGCTTATATGCAAATATAAATCTACAACAACAAAGTCTTCAAATCCTCTCTTCAATCTAATAGAATCTCCCCATATCACTTGCAAAAAATCCCAAAGCCATCTCCCCAAATAACAAGGCACCATAATATAGAATTTTTAGAATGAGAAAACCACTATGGTTTTCCAAAGCCACAAGAAAAATACCTCCTTGGAAAACCCACACCCCATTTGGAGAAATAATCATAAAAATAATAAAATTACTCAATTCTCACATGAATTTCACATGGAGACCTATACCATGCATAACCAAATTCTAATAATACTCATTTACACATTCTCGATAGGGAGGCTCGATGAAACAATCACGCTTCATGCTCTAAGTCTTGGTTGGAAGACCTCTAAGGTATCTCTCTCCACCACTTCAACCTATAAGACCTTTCTTACTTAGGATCCCTTGGTTATGCCTTTCCATCCCCAACTACCAACATATTCTTCCTACCAAGTTCACCTTGATACAAACTTGCAACTTACACTTAGCCCATAATTCACCCTAAAGCTAATAACCCCATATTATTGGAATTTACCTTTGGCAGGTGTGGTGTTTCCAAAAGACTTCAATCCATCCTACTATGGTTCTGGAAGGTTCACTGACCTATCACTTCTTGTTCACTTCCCACCAAACCCCATTTAGGGTCTTAAAAGGTTATTAGGCCCTAGGAGCCCTAATTGTTCTCTTGAGAAGACAAAGTTAGTTCCCCAAATCTTTCCAAAGAACCCCAAATATTTCTTTTAGATTCCCGGTTCATTTACCCACCTCTCAAATATTTTTGGGGTCTTGGGCCTCATCTGTCCATACAAAGGCTTAACTTGAAAATGGGCAAATACTAGGGTTTCTTAAGCCATTTTCTAGTTTCTCTAAAACTATCAAGTCTTTCACCGACCAGATGAATTGGTGGAGTTTCATCCTGATTACCAGACCTTAGCAAGACTCCCACCTTCCTTCTCCAAAAGGAAAATTTTCAAGAATTTGTCACCCCTGCAAATTATGTGCTCTGCACTTAAGTCTTCCTGGCTGGGCACTTTCCTTGGCTCGCCTAGGGCAAGACTTCCACAGGAGCTCTGGTGTTTTCAAAGACTCTAACTCCTACTATATTTACATCCATGGACTCTAGTCACTATTCCCAAAGGGTCGTACAATTTGTACAGTGGGAAAGTGAACTAACACTCCATTTGCTTGAAACTGTCTAGTTCAAACTAGTAATAGTGTGGAAACAAAACTATTTACAAACAATGATTGAAATATAATGAGAAAGCTATCTAAATGCCTCAAAAAGCTTGAAGGATAACCACACTACATTATACACTAATAAAAGTGCCCTGTTCAATCCATTAAAGCAGCACTTCAAGCAAAAATTAGGAAATTAACACACAAAACACACTGTTTTCTTTCAATTCACAAAACTTCAAAGCAATACAAATGCTTCCAAACCCACTCTAATGCCAAAGCATCCCAAAAATAGGGTCTCCAATTGAGTTATGATCTTCCTTAGGATCTCTTTGGCCACTTGTAACTCCAATTGAGCATTATTTGCAAAAATTGAAAACAACTCCTAAAAGGCCTAAAAGGTCAAAACCTTGTTTGAGCAAAAGCCTTAGGCATAACCAATGGTCAACATGACCTTCATCAGATGATCAAAACCTAATAAAAAAAAATCCATTTAGGCTTACATCCAAAAAAACTAAGTTTCATTGCTCAGTTGTCCTAGACAAGCCTATCCTAGACAACCTATGATAACCTATGGGTGCTCCTACACCATTCCCCCCCTCAGCCAAACACTAAAGATTGTGGGGAGAGATCAGAGATAAATCAAGGCCCTGCTTCTTTAACTGAACTTCATCCACCCATGTGGCCTCAGATTCTAGTTTCTCTTTCAATTTGATGAGATTTTCCATGTATACCTTATGCCGGGTAGACTTCTTCACCCTTGATTCTAGGATTCTCTCTACTTACAGCTTTTCTTTAGGAGGTAAGGCTATGTTACTCACATCCTTCAAGACATCCACACTTTTCTGATCCAAATAAGTAACTGGTCCTTTATACCTAATCAAATCAACCACATTAAACATTGGTGAAATGCCTAAGTCTGCAGGTAGCTCCACCTTGTAAGCATTCTTTCCATACTTGGCTAACACCTTACATGGTCCCACTCTCTTCATCTACAACTTGGTTGATGTTCCTTTCTGCAACCTAGATTTGTTGAGATGGACCATGACATAGTCTCCTTCTGCAAATTGTAGATCTTTCCTAGACATATCCACTTTAGCTTTCAGCTTGTGAGTAGAATTTGTAATTGTATTCTTCACTTGCTCCTGAATCTCCTTCATGTTCTGAGAGAAATATTAAGCATTACCACTCCTATGCTCCATAGCTCCTAAGTCTCTAAGTTCACACACACCTCTTGGGTGCATTCCATACACTATTTCAAAAGGCCTTCTGCCTGTGGTCCGATTCACACTGTCATTGTAAGCATATTCAGCTTGTGATATGACCATGTCCCATGTCTATCCATACTCCTTGGTGAGGCACCTTAGAAGGTTACCTAACACTCTATTTATCACCTCAGTTTGTCCATTGGTCTGAGGATGGTAGGCTGATCCAAAAGACAAATTAGTACCTAATCTTCTCCATAGAGTCTTCCAAAAATTACTCGTGAATTTCACATCCCTATCTAAGACAATGCTCAATGGAAATCCATGGATCCTCGCAATCTCTTTGAAGAAGAGATGAGAAATGTAGCTAGCATCATGAGTGGTCTTGCAAGGAATAAAATGACTCATTTTACTAAACCTATCTACTACCACATAGACACTATCAAACCATGTCTTAGTCTTAGGAGTCCTACCACAAAGTCCATGCTAATGCATCTCATGGTCTATTAAATAGGTAGAGGTTGATACAACATGCACACTGCCCCCTTTGGCTTTCATACAACCACACTACTCCACATACCTCTCGACATCCCTTGGAAATCCATACACAATAGAACCTCAGACTAGTTCCATTGTCTTGTTGATACCAAAATGACCACTAAGACTACCTTCATTGTGCTTCTCCTGGATGAGATTCCCTCTCATTGAACCTTTGGGAACACACAACTAATTTCCCTTGAACAAAATTCCACTCTATAATGTATACTCTAAGAATTGACTGTGAAAGTGATTCTCAAAATCAGAACATACCTTATATGCTTTAGAGAAGTCTTCATCTTCTCCATAGAGATCCTGTTCCCCTGATCCCAATGTTCTTTTACTTGTATCTCTTGGTGAATCGCCGCAAGAACCTCCAACTTAATGCATCTGCCACCTTGTTCAATTGTCCCTTCCTGTGCTTAATGGTAAATGTGAAGGCTTGGAGGTATTCCATCCATTTCAAATGTCTATTGCTCAACTTCTCTTGTGTGTTGATGTAGCTAAGTGCCTAGTTATCAGTAAACACTACAAACTCTTTAGGTAGAAGATAATGCCTCCACTTTCTAAGTGACTGTACTAGAGCATATAGTTCTAGGTCATAGGTAGAATACTTTTTCTTAGCTTCATTGAGAATTTCACTAAAGAAAGCTATAGGCCTGCTTTCTTGGCTTAGTACTCCTCCTACTGCAATTCCACTAGCATCACATTCCACAGTGAATAACTTATCAAAACTAGGTAACAAAAGGATGGGTTGAGTTGCCACTTCTTGTTTTAGTTTCTCAAAACCCTTCTCAGCTTCAAGAGTCCATTTGAACTTAGTTTTTAGGCCACCTTTGATTGTATCAAGTACTGGTGCACATATGCCACTAAAGTTCCTTATAAACTTCCTATAAAATTGAGCTAACCCATGAAAACTCCTTACCTCTATCCCAGTGGTTGGTGTAGGCTAATTTAGGATAGCTTCCACCTTGCTTGGGTCCATCTTCAATGATCCTTGGGATACTACAAACCCCAAATACACAAGCTCTTGTTTGAAGAATTCACACTTTTCTAAGTTGATGGCTAACCTCTCCTCCTGCAATCTTTTAAGAACCAAATCCACATGCTTCAGATGTTCTTCTGTTGTCTTGCTAAAGATGAGTATATCATCTAGATATACCACCAAACAAACTTTATGAAGTTCTTAAGTACTCATTCATGAGCCTCATGAATGTACTAGGGCGCTGTGAGGCCAAATGGCATCACTCATACCATACAACCCATCGCTGTCTTAAAAGTTGTTTTCCATTCATCCCATCTTTGATTCCATATATGATGGTATCCACTTTTGAGATCCAACTTGGTAAAATACTAAGCTCCTCCAAGACAATCCATCAAATCCTCAATCCTAGGAATAGGGAACCTATATCTAATTGTAATTCTATTTATAGCCCTAGAATCAGTGCATAACCTCCACTTACCACCTTTCTTGGTTGCTAAGACCACTAGTACTGCACACAGACTGATGCTCTTCCTAATTAGTCCTTGGTCTAACAACTCCTGCACTTGTCTAGGTACTTCTAGGTTCTGATCTGGTGTAAGCTTGTAAGCTGCTTTGTTTGGTAATGAAGCCCCTAGTATGAAGTCAATCTGATGACTGATGGCTCTCTTTGGAGGTAAGGTTGTTGGTGTTCCATCACTGACTATTTCCTTGAACTTCTCAAGCAACTTCTAGACTGCTCTTGGTATGACTTTTTTCTTAGTCTTATCTTCCTCCTTGGGTTGCACCATGACCACATATCCTTCCCCTCCTTGTTGTAGAGTGTTGATTAACTCCTTGCCACTACTTAACAAGACACTAGGGGTCTTTGACTGTCCTTCTTCCTCATCTGACAGTGACTATAGTTTGAATGTCTTTCCATCCTTCTTGAATGAGATAGTGTTCTCCTTTCCATCATAGATGGCTCCTCTATCATACTACCATGGTCTGCCCAATAGAATATGGCATGCATCCATGGGAAACACATCACAAATGAACTTGTCTTTGTACCCTCCAATGGAGAACTCCATTGTTGTCTGCTCATTTACAAGAACACTCTGCCCTTTGTTCAACCATGTCACCTTGTAAGGATTAGTGTGGGGTACTTTCTCCAACTTCAACTTCCTCACTGCCTCCTCAAAGATTATGTTATCAGTAGACCCTGAGTCCACTATGACCTTGCACACCTTTCCAAGTATCTTACATTTTTCCCTGAATAAGGCTCTCCTTTGCTTTGGTTCTACTTTGACTGGTTGTCTGATTAGAACCTTGCTAAACATCAAGTTCTCCCCCATTTCTGATTCAATGTAACTAACCTCTGGTGACTTGACACTCATAGTGTCTTCTTGAGCATATGCTACCTTCTTTTCTGCATTTGAAGAAGATGCTTTCTCTGGGAACCTATAAGCTGGATGACCTACTTGACCACAATTGTAACACTTCATACTAGCGAAGTAAGAATTACTTCTGCCTACACCCCTTCCTCTGTTAGAACCTCCTTGAGGTCCTCTACCTCTTCCATAGCCCCTCCTCTAGAGTTGTTTCACTTCCATGCTGTGTGAGTTTAGACTCTCCCTAATTTCTTTGTTCAGTCCCTCTACTTTGGTATCCACCTCTATGTCCTCTTTGATCTCTACCTTTTCCTCTGCTCTTAGAAGCCTGGTCTTGTTTTCTCTTACTCCTCTCTTCAATCTTTATAGCCAACTGATAGCATTGGTGCACTATTTTGGGACTTAGAAGAGTCATCTCCTCTTGAATGTTCCACTTCAAGTTGTTAAGATACCTAGCTACCTTAAGACTTTCATCCTCTGTAACATTATACCTCATGCAAAGCTTTTGAAACTCCTCTGTATAGGAATTTACATCTTGATCTCTTTGTCTCAAGCTCTATCTTTTCTTGTGCAACTGAATCTCATAATCATCTGGCATGTATGCTTCTCTCACTTTAGCAACCATTCCCTCCCAAGTAGAAATAGGCTTCTTGCCTTCCTTTTCCCTCTCCGTCTGAATGAACTTCCACCATGTCAAGGCATAACCTCTTAATCTTGACTTTTCCACCTTCACCTTCTGAGCTTCAGTGACTCCATCACATTCAAAATGGTTTTCCATACCCTCTATCCAATCCATAACTAGATCAGCTTCCATTTTCCCACTAAACAGTGGTATGCCTTCAAGTGCTTTCCCACTCAAAGCCTTTAATGCCTTCAAGAGAGGTTCTTCTTGCAAAATAGGGTCAGGTTCAAGGATCTTGTCTTCTTATGCAACCTCTTCTTTCTTTGGAACCCTGCCTTCCAACTTATCACTAACCTCATCGGTCTTAGTCTGCACATTACTCATTGCTTGCTCGAGTTGGGCTATTCTTTCCCTTAATAGCCTATTGTCTTCCTCCTATTCTTCAACCATCTTGGTCAATTATGCATTTATCACCATGATGGTAGAACCACTAGACTCAATCTCAGACATACAATAGTCAATCCCAAATCTTTTGCTGCTCTGATACCAATCTGATAGGGAGGTTGGATGAAACAATCACAATTTCATGCTCTAAGTCTTGTTGGAAGACCTCTAGGGAGTCTCTCTCCATCACTTCAACCTATAGGAACTTTCTTTACTTAGTATCCCCTGGTTATGCCTTTCCAACCCCAACTACCAACATAATTCTTCCTACCAAGTTCACCTTGATACAAACTTGCATCTCTACACTTAGCCCTTAATTCACCCTAAAGGCTACTAACCTCCAAATTATTGAATTTACCTTTGCAGGGGTGTGGAGGTGCTTCAAAAGTCTTCAATCCATCCTACTATGGTTCTTGAAGGTCCACCTAACTCCATTTCTTGGTCGCTTTCAACAAACCCTTATTTAGGTGTTGAAAAGGCTACTAGCCCTAGGAGCCCCAATTAGGCCTCCTTCTTTGAGAAAACAGGTTGGTTCTCTAAATCTTTCCAAAGAACCCCCAATCTTTCTTTGGGATTCCTGGTTCAAATGAACACCTCTCAAAGATTTTTGAGGTCTTGGGTCTTAACTGCCCGCACAAAGCCTTAACTTGAAAATGGGCAAAACTAGGGTTTTTAAGCCATTTTTTGGCTGCTCCCAAACTGTTAAGTATTCCTCACACCAGATGGACTGATGGAGTTTCCTCCTGATTACCAGGTCTTAGCAAGACCCACACCTGCCTCCTCGAAAAGGAAATTTGTCAAGAATCTATCACCCCTGCAAATTATGTGCTCTGCACTTAAGTCTTCCTAGTCGGGCACCTCCTTGGCTCGCCTAGGGCAAGACTTTTCCAACAACTCTTGTGCTTTCAAGGAACCTAAACCCTACAATATTTACAACCATGGAGTCTAGTCACTGTTCCCAAAGGGCCATACAATTTGTACGATGGGAAAGTGAACTAACACTCCATTTCTACAAAACTATTTGGTTCAGACTAGCAACAGCAAGAAAACAAAACTATCTACAACAATGCTTGAAATTGAATTGGAAAACTATCTAAATGCCACACAAAGCTTCAAGACCAACAACTCTACATCCTACACAAGTTACAACACCATGATTAATTCATTAAAAGCTATCTTCAATGCACAAAACAAGAAATTAACACACAAACACACTATTTTCCTTGAATTCACAAAACTTCAAAGCAATACAAATGCTTCCAACCCCACTCTAATGTCGAAGCATCCCCTAAATAGGGTCTCTAGTTCAGTTATGATCTCCCTTAGGCCTCTTACGGCCTTGTAACTCCAATTGAGCATTATTTGCAAAAATGAAAAAAACTCCTAAAAGGCCTAAAAGGTCAAAACCTTGTTTGAGGAAAAGCCTTAGGCCTAACCATTGGTCAACATGACCTTCATCAGATGATCAACACCTAATCAAAAATTTCATTAAGGCTTACATCCAAAAGAACTAATTTTATTGCTTAATTGTCCTAGAGACAACCTATGATAACCCATGGGTGCTCCTCGCACTACATTCTTGATTCTCGACGGCTCTGATAGCTCCAAATATGGACATGCAACAACATGCAAAGCTTGCATAGAAGAAACATGCAATTGCATGCACAAAATACAATTTAACATGCAAACACATGCACCCCAAGTGGTCCCCACCAAGAATGAGATGTCCAAAAGGAGTATTTTCCCAATTATGCCTTAGAAACATTTACCTCAACATATTTCCTCCAAAAATTGCATTTACATATCACCACAAGGGAAAATTATATTATTGCAAATTAAAATATTTATTTTCCACGCCTTAGCCCTTATTGAAAACAAAAAAATATAAATTAGCAATATTTTTGGTGATGCAAGATTGCTAGTACCCCTAGATGATTCTGCATCATACAGTTACAAAATGAACATGTGGAGAAGATGAGAAGAAATTGTTGTAGAGCATTTATAGATAGAATTTTTTAAGACTTGGATAGTATGAAGAGCAATGCATTTAGATCAACTCTTTGAGTCTAAAAGAAAAGAATGGAAATAATATAATTGTTTAGTTGTTGAAAGGTATTATTTCTTATCATAATTTAATATTCATATTAATTTTGAAGAAGTAAATTCACTTTCAATATATTGTGTATTTGAAACACTTGAGAATGCATCTCAAAATATAATGAATGTGGTTGTTGAAGATAATTTATAAAATATGTGTCATGCCAATGGAATGCTTGATAGAGATTTCAATGTTTTCCAAATTATGCTTTTTCAAAATGGTCTACATATTTTTATTTCACTAACTACATGTTATATTTTTCAAGAATTTTAATTTTGTATTAAATATTTCCAAACACATAAAGGAATTGAATGCACTAAATGATTATATGAGAAAGGAAATAATAAAGTTTTAGCATCAAATAATATGGATTCTAGGCTATGATTATCAAAATTTAAAAAACTTGACACAAGTAGAGGAACTATTGACAACACACGTAAATCAATCCCATAGGTGGGATATTCACTAGGAGATGAATTGATATAAATATAAGGGATACATAATATTTATTGTTTAAAAGATATAAAATATATTTTTAAGGTTTTTAAGAATTGAATAAAGGATTTTTCAATATTTATTATTCAAAGGAGGAACTAATGTGGTACAAATTACAACTTAACAATCAATAGAGTGATCATGATACTAAAAAACACAATTGAACATGATAAATTTTATTTTGATGTTAAGATTGATGAAAATTTTCTCAATAATATATAGCCAAAACTTAAAGAAAATATCTTCAACCAACTAAAATCTATCCATATGAAGTTTAATTTTGATGTAGATAAAATTATATTTGTAAGTCCATTAGTGGAGGTGAATGAAGGAAATTTTTTGCACACAACATCAATGGCCTCAAAACATTTAAGTTGCCTACAAGAGAAGGAAACAATCCATGCATGGGAAAATAACTTTGATACAAATCTAGGAATATTGATTGGTTGGCTAGGAATTGGGGCATCTCCTATTAATTAGTATGTGACATTAGGATTACTTGATATGACATTTCCAACATCATTTCTTAATGGTATATGTGATTAGATAGAAGAACAAATGAGATGTGTATCTCCACATAATTTTTTAACATCTATCTTGGTACAAGAATCACCAATTTAGTTGACACCTATGATCTACTTATTACATGATCAAAATGATCCTGAGAAATCATGTATAAAACTCATATTTAGTATTTATGAAAAAAGTATTCAAGATATACCAATCACCATCAATGAGATACATGAAAATACAAAAAATATGCACCATTTCCATATAATTGATTGCTTGATATGGATTGGAACAACCTTAAGGGGTATGAGTTCATATTGGAAAAAAATCATGTTGAATTAACTAAAATGACTCATCAATTTAGTTTGGGAATAATATTCTTCACTCAAGAGTGTATATGCATTGTTTCAATTTACATGCATAAATTCTATGAACACCACTAACAAATTCACAAGAAGACCAAAGTGGAAAAATATAATATTATTGATTATCCTTATATAGTGGCACACTACATGCACTTGCAACACACAAATGTTTAGAAAGAGAAAATAGAAAAATAATGAAAGTGGAAGATTACTAGTCTAGACACGAATTGAAACATAGAGGTTTACCACATGTGCATGAATTCATACAGTTAGATAGAGAAAAAAGTAAGGACAAATTGGATTAGATAAAAGCTCAAGAATGAAATAGTGTATAGAAATACTTTGGGATTCTATTGTTAATACATATAATCCTTGAGAATATCTCCACTAGAAAAACATACATGTACATTAAATCATTCAAAATACTGTTTACAAATTTAATATCAAATATTTTCTATAAATAGTAATGTATTATTATTAATTGCAAGTATAATTCTCCTTGACCATTGAATCATGATGGATCAAAATTATATGAAGGCTCAGATAGGTGAAAAAAGTTTGATCCTACAAAAATTGATGATAGAGTAAATACAAACAATCACCACATATTACAATTTTGGAGAAAAAATATAGATTGGAAATTCATTCCTTTTAAACATGTAATTGAATATAGAGCCAAATATGCAACAAAAAAAGAGAAGAGTTTATCGAAACTTATCATCAAATGTTACTATGTCTTGAAACATTGATAACCTTAATGAATTAGCTACAAGATCATATCTATGAAACTTCTTACTAAAATAAATATAGAAAAAGACATTAGCACAAAAGAAACATGTCACATGTTGGAAATTTCATTAGTAAAGAGCAAAAAATAAATTTTCAATCCAAATGCTTCATGTGAGGCATTCAAAATTGTAGCTAACAATAGTGAATATGCTAATAAAGAATACAAAATATTTCATTGATGGATCTATAAGAATGAGCCCTTTTTCATGGAAACTATTTCACTAGTATTGATGCAACTAAATCATGGACATGTAATCCAAGACAAAAAAAGATGAAAAGTGAGAGGCAAGGGGTATCACAACTATTGTGAGAGTATTTACAAAGTTTACATCTATCCTTGAACATAAATAAAATAAATGGGTTGACTTTTTTTAGCTTGAAATATTATAATACTTGTTATTTTTGATATAGAATAGAGATATTGGGCTTCATAATGATGCCATAATATCAAATTGGGAGTCATTCTTGCACATGGAATCAACAACTACTCTAGAAGAAATTTAAAATAATAGTGGTTCTAGAAAATTGAATATAATAAAGTTATTCAATAAAACACGATATCTAAAATTGGTAAATTGGAGAGAGGATAAAACGTGGCCAAATTATAGAAGTGACTAAACATGATATGTTGGAAAGAAGAGCTATTGATAAACAAACACCACGGTCTAATAAATATCAAGGTGAAGATTACACAAATAAAGAAAAAAAATTCATATAAGCACCATGGAAGATAATAAGTTTCATAGATGATGATATACCACAAAACATGAATTATGAAACCTTAGCCATTAAACAAAAAATACACTTGATATCATTATGACACATTATCATCAAGGTCAAAGTACATTTCCATTATGCATGTTTATTCAAGGAACAAAAGGAATATAAAAACCATATCTAATTGGTGTCATTCATCAAGAGTTTAAAGATGTTGCATTCCCAAGGCATTCTCCACTTTTATTACATTGACTAATTAGAGTTGCAATATTGAATATCAAAGCCTAAAAAATCCATTCATAACTTAAAATTTTAATCTCATATTTTCTCCATTAGAAGGAGCAAGAATTACAAGAAGATATTCACCACATAAAATACATATTGATTGATGAAATGATCTTTATTGGAAAAAAAATGTTATAGAACATAAACTCTCACTTTCATCAAGCATTTAATAAAAAATATAAATATGAGTTTTGGAGGTATATATATGATATTGGTTGAAAGTAAAATATTTTTATTTTAATACATAGAGTTCATTACTATATTTTTTTTATATTAATACTACTCACTCATTAAAACCATTATTTTCAAATATTTTGTATAATATCTCTATTCTAGTTGGATATTTGGGACAATTGCTTCTTTTCAATGATAAACCACCGTATGGTAGTAATGAACATGCTACACTACAATAAGATTAATTTAATATAGTTGTTAATTTGGATAAAATATTTATATACAAAGGAGAAAGTAATCACCAAAAAATATTTTATCAACTTCTTATAAACTAAGAGACATGAAAATCCAACTATTGGTGAATATCTAGATTACTAAGGACAATAACCAATATTGGCATAGACTTAGCAATTGGTAAGTAATTTGATAAAGTTATTGCTCTATTAAATTAGTCATTCATAAATGATCAAATCATTAAAATAATGTTGTTAACATGTTACTACTATAGATGCTACTAGCATACCTATATTTACAAAAAAAATATGTAAAATATGTTGAGAGGTATCCTTTTTGAGGCACCTATTTTATTTATAAATATGATATATAAATAAAATAAGAACCTCAAGAAGGATAGCTCTTTGTATTTTTTTAGGTATATTTTTTCAGAAGATAAGGATGCTAGTTTATAGGCCACACAAAGCAGAACTCAAGTGGAAACCTAACACACTTACTTTTGATGATCTCTGTAAGTTGACATTAATGCATTCTACATAAGTTTTCCCCCAATCCCATAAATTATATCAAATCAAAATAGTAGGTATTATCCAAACAATAGAAAAAAGAAAGATAATCTTGACAAAGGGAATTGTCTTCTTAGATTGCCCATATGCAACCTTATATAAAACATAATATAATTCAACATATGCTTATTGTTTGACAACCTTCCTTGATAATTATAAAAATATTGACCAATATTTTTAGAAGTCAAGCATGACATGTGGTTTTGATAGATTAAAATGATAAACTTTGGAGTATATCATTTAGAATATTGTACTAGCACATTTTTTTTATAGTTAGTAACATTATATTATAGTTACTAGCATGACTAAGACATCATTTAAACATATTAAATTTTATTGTTACGATTTTGGAGAGCAATCAATTAGAATTATTATTACAATTTGGAAGACAAAATCATATAGGAAATTATACCAATTTCATGAAAAATGGATATCCATTGAATGTTCCCTTGAAGTATTAGCTTAGAGAAAAGGATTGTAATAATTACTCTTCATTTTTCTTGTTATTTATGTAGTACATATTTAAGAGACAAGGATTGTCACTACTACTCTTTATTTTCCTATTGTTTACATAACATATATCTTCTATCTTTTAGTAACATTTAAATTAGAACAGTAAAGATATATGTGTAGCATGTGATGAGAGATATTATCTAAACATAGCAATGAACACTGGTACTATTCTTTGCATATCATCATTATATATTCAATCTACACTTATGAATCTAAGGATATAGAAAACAATGCCTTGAGAACTAAAATATTACATTCCTAAATAATATTATTTCTATGTAGCAAACAATAACATCTATTTCCAACACAAACCATAACTTTATTATTTTGTTGTGTTTTTCTTTTTTCTCTTCTTTTAAGTGTGGGGTGTAGGCGATGACACAACATATTTGGGATGACTGAGGGATGTACACTAGGAATCTTCAATAAAAACCAAAAGGAAGGTATCCTCCTTTTTAGTGTATGTCCCCAAAACTTGCAAGGAGAATGTGGCAACAATGACACAGGTGGGGGTGGTCCCCAAAATGTCTAATAGGTGTAAGGCATGGTCCAAGCCCTCAAGTACATGTAATAAAAGAAAAGGTAATCACATTACAACATTGTAAATACATGTATTGTTTAGCACACCTCCTTTCTTGTGCCCTCCTCCTCCTCTTTTTTTGTGTCTATATATATATGTGTATGTGTATGTGTATGTGTATGTGTATATACATGTACATGTATTATAATACACGTGCATATATACACACACATAGATACACATACACATACACATATGTACATGCACATACATGTACATATATATACTCACATAGATACACAAATACATATATGTGTGTGGGGGAGGTTGGGGGGGTGCGGTATGTACATGTATGCATATGAGTGCACTAAGTATAAATTTTTGAAACATGTGGCTATAATCTCCATCTCACATGTCAAAAAATCAAAACATTGTAATTTAAGTATCTAATGTTTAGTTTCTCCGACCAAATTCACTGGCACAATCAAATTTCAAAAGAAAAATGAATCTGGAAGTGCAAGAAATTGTGTATTGAATCAAGCAAGAAAATCAAAAAATCAAAATGAGAGTACAAAAAGTTAAGTCGATTTAGTGGAAATGTGCGCCAAATGACACTTTTGATAAAACATGTCAAAATATATAGTTATCTAAAAGATCTATTTTGTGGATCAAATGACTCTACAATTGACAATTTAAAAAAATAAAAATTACACCTTTACAGAATTTATATCTTAATAAAAGATATAATCAAGAAATAAACCACAATCCTTATCAATTATACTCAATCAATTAAACTATAATATTTATATATATATAAATATTATAGTTTAATTAAGCTGTTTGGTTCATGACATGAGGCAGAGCAAAGCATTTTGTTCCATCCCATGAAGAAAGATATGTTTACTTACAGGTGCATGCAATGACAAGAATTTGTTCCTTCCCCGTCTTTATTAAAATTAGAGGTAGTTGTTTATTTTGACTTGCTAACGCTAAGTTTGGGGCGGCTCTTCTTAGAAGAATACCGCAGGTAGCTTATTTTGCAAATGGTATTGCTGGTGTAGGTATATATTTACTGGACTACAAAATTTTGACTGTAAAATGAAAGAAATATTGGCGGTGTTGAAACATTCTAATCCTGACCGTCAGCTTTTCTCGTCCTATATGATTTTTAAAACAATTTTAAATTAAAGAGACCCGTAATTATGCATTAAGATGTATTGAATTGACTACTTAGTTAAATGCACCACCCAGAAGAAGAACATATATGGGAATGCTGGCACCATTCAGGAATTCAGATAGAACTGTTTTGGTTAACCTTTGAAAAACTAGCACTGCAATAACAGCTAAGCTGGATTCTCAAAGATATATTTGAAACATTTAACTAGGAAATCTTTCACTCTGTCTAAAGTACAACTTACAAGCTTAAACTTGCATATGTATTTCATAAATGTCATAGTATTGAAGTTAAAATTATTGATTGGCTAAGAAATTCATGAAAACAAAAGGGTACTAAGATTACTGGACAATATGGTGGACCAGTCCGCTTCTACTTCAAAGAAATACAGTTCTAAAAATTATTGCTTTTTGGCTGATGCAGCTTCATATCCACCATCAGGTCGTTTGACAACTGTGTAAGGCATATGAGTCCCAAAGAGTTTGTCCCAAAATATGAAGAAGGGCTGCGAAAAGTTGTATTTGACTCCATGCAGCTGGTGATGAATGTCATGATATGCTGTGTTGTTGTGGAAAAAGATGTGGAAGGGATTTCCAGGCAGCAAGATTCCACAATGATCATCAACACCCAAAATTGTTGCGAAGGAGAAAAAGAATATGGATGTTCTAGGTGTCATCCCTGAGAAAAGATATGACACAGCACCGCCAATTTTATCTAGAAGCAAGCCCTCCAATGGATGGTTGTACATTGCTCCAAAGGGCCAAGGCACTATAAGCTTATGGTATCTTGAACTAACAGTCCTATACAGGAACTTGTTATGGTGCATATAACGGTGGAGAAAGTACTGCCATGTATCGAACACAAACATGGCTATCAGAAATTGTCTGGCCTGTACCATAAGTGAAGGTTGTAAAGCTATACCAGATTCCACTCCATGGCCAGTCACCTGTGCTCAATCGACAACCATAAGTTCCCCTCAGTTTATAATTGAAGTCACAAAACCAATAAGCCAATTATCAGAAAATCAAACATAAAGAAACACAGATAACCCAACAATATAACCATTGAATGTTTTTTAAAGGTGGACAATATAACCCAACAATCACAAATTTGGAAGTCCAAAAAACTCATCAGAAGCTGAGGTACACATGTCCAAAAAGATTTCAGCAATTTACCTAAATATTCTGCTTAAAAGAAACTCAAATATTAATCAGAAACTAGACCTCAAGAAGTGGAAATATGTTGTAGCATTGCTTTGTCCATAACATGATAAAGCCTTGTATAGACAAAGCTCAAAAGGGAAATAAAGTTTATGCATATCACAACCTTTATGAAGTGATACAAAAACAACAGAAATTCAATAAATTTGGCTATTATCAGATGCAAATGACATACCCTTAATAACAACATAGCAACCAAAGCCTGAATTGACTGCTGAAGCAACACCCCTTTGACAACAGTACTCCTAGAGACCAAATTTTTCATTTTTTCCTCATCAACGGTATGCAATCTGTAGCCATCAAGATGCTGCAGCAAAACATAAAAGCCAGAATATATCCAATAGACAATAATAGGTACAAAGGTGCCCAGAGCCTCATCTGTCAGCAAAAAATCCTTCCATTGACCCATTTTATGACCAAACACCCAAATCTCCTCTTTCTCTCACTTATCATTCCAAGAACAGCCCAAATCAGCACATTTCCTTTCTTCCCCTCCAACCCTCAAATATACTTAACAACAGAAAAAACAAAACAATATACAAGCCAGTGTATATCAGAATTGACACACAATTTTTACTTCAGCATCAACTGCAGTAGCCCTGATGTCAGTTTCCATAATACCCAATCACTGAAAACACTAATCAATCTAATATCCCTCGATGCTCATCTGCTCATTCCTTCACTCTTTAAACCATTAATCATAGGAAAGACTACCCCAGAAAACACATTTATTATAGAAACTGTCCAACTACTACAAAAACTGCATTCTTGCTTGCAAAAATTGTTTTCTTGTAAAACTACCTTTCCACCAAAAACCAGCTACTTGGTTAAACAAACATATGGAATTGATCATTGATGTTTCTTTTGATCAGAACCCATTTCACAAAACTTGTTTTGTGCACTTCAATAACATTTTGACAACTTTTCTTCAATAAAAAAAAAAAAAAACCCATTTTGATAATTTTTCACAGTTTTTGCAAACCTCACCCTTCTTTCATTTTGGTTGGTTTCAGCTTGTGGTTATTATGGTCTAAACAACTCATTAAAAGCATTCTTAAATATCTGAAAGAAAGCCCATTCAATTGGGGTGAAATTATTTGATAGGATCTAGATGAAGAATAAAAACAGAAACACAAATCAAGCATGGAACAAGAACACAATCACAACAAAGTGATTTACCCTCGAAAACCCCAAATCAGGGAAAAACCAGCAATGAAGATCTTCATATTAACCCTCAAGCCCAACCGGGCTGAGCTTGGAGGCTTCAACCAACCACACACACAATGTAGTCACCAAACCATTATATAGACTTCCATACATGCAAAACCATGGGCTCAAAAACATGAGCTCCAAAACCATGGACCAATACAACTAGCACAAAACCATGTGCTAAAGACCACTAAAGGTTAATCCACTAAATCTAACCCAAGAACTAGTTTAACCCAACAATCCCCCCTTTAAACTTGGTCTTGGGGTTAGCACCAAGTGCAATGCCCTCTTTATCACTGAGATTGACATCAAACTGAGAATCCACATGACTCTAAGCCCCCCTTACCACTTGGGAGAACTCCTCTCTTACTAGGCCTTTCCTTTTAGGGATTGAGCAAGCCATGCCAAGTCTTATAGCCATCAACCCAAATACATGTATTAAATTTTACATACAAATCCAGTACAATTTTGTTCTTGCTACAGCCAGTGTTGGCTACAAGCACTTGCATAAAATGACTTTAACTAGGCAAAATGCCTACAGTAGCAACCACAACCAATCGTGCACAAACTTTCTCAACTTTCTATCTTGACAAAATCAAGAGAAATCCAACTTCATCTTGAAAGCCAAACAAGACCTCCATCACAACTAGAATGAGTGCATTCGCCACGCTGCTTCGTTAACATTCTAGTTGCACACATGCTCAAACTTCTCCCATTATAATTTCTTCATCAATGCATTCATTGGATTGCTCAATACTTCTCCAAGGCTCAATCTTCAATTGATTCTTTTAGACTTCCTCAAGCTTGTTGGACTATGAAATCTTCACAGAAGAAATACCAAGAACCTTAAACACTAGGAAATCTTACATGCATCAACATGCAAGCAAATGCAAGCCACATGCGAGTCCATACAAGTACATGCAACACATGTATGCAACTCACAAACTTGCACATGCAAGCAAAAAGAAAATCCAAAAACCTTGCTCTGATACCACTTGTTAGGATCCAGATTAAGAATAAAAATAGAAACAAAAATCAAGCATGGAACAAGAAGACAATCACAATAAAGTGATTTACCCTGGAAAATCCCAAACCGGGGAAAAACCAATAATGAAGATATTCATATTAACCCTCAACCCCAATCGAATTGTGCTTGGAGGCTTCAACCAACCAAACATACAATGGAGTCACCAAGCTATTATATAGACTTCCATACATGCAAAACCATGGACCAATACAACTAGTACAAAACCATGTGCTAAAGACCACTAAAGTTTAATCCACTAAATCAAACCCAAGAACTAGTTTAACCCAACAATCTTTGCTTCAATTAGGGTGAAATTAAATAATTGATACATCACTTGTTTGTATGTAAATATTGTCAATTTCATTGCAGTTAACTAGTTTTTTTAATAATGTCTATTCAATTTATTTTATTGCATAGTAGATTAAATAGGATAATAATGAAGAATTATGTGAACCATAGAGATTGTTACATTCTAAGCAAGACATTCAGTAATATGTAAATGTTGTTAATTTTATTGTAATATAAATAGTTTTTTATCAATGTTTATTTAATTTATTTTTAATTTAGATTAAGTAGGATAATAATAAAAATTTATAAGAATTATAAATATTTTCTATATTGTTCTTATTATTTTGTCCAACTTGCTCTTGAGCTTAGTTAAAAACTTGTGTATATCATTTTATAATTATATAGAGTTCAATTATTTTTTACAATCTAATTTAATAATAAAGTACATAAGCCTTAGAGATTTCTTAACTTACTCTTACCATTTCCTTGCAGCTTGCTCTAACTTCAAGAAGCTTTGCATGCCACATTGTGGTCATAGAGAACCTAACAATATTTTCTATAATAATGACTAGGTTAACTAGTTGCTCCCTCACCTCATGTTGAAGGCAACCCAACTTTCAATTTGAAGTACTTCTTATAGTGAATTCTTCACTCTCTTCAAATTTTAATATTTTAATATTAAAATCTTTTTAAAGCATAGCATGCTATTTTCATTATCATTTGTTGTGGCTTCCTTTATTTAAGTCTAAAAATCGCTTTGAATATGTGGAGTGGAGAGTAAATTATCTAAGAAGTCGATTGTTAAGTTTAGCACGCCAACGATTTTGGTCCATTACATTACCCTTAATTTGATCAATGATTAATATTGTTTTTCTCTTTTTGTTAATATATAAATATTTCTAGTTTTTCTCATTTGTAAAGATATCTTCACTTTTGATGAATAGAAGTGTTGTTTTGGCATTGTTTATTATATCTTGAGTTGAAGAGTGTCTACCATTTTTAATTTTATAAATACTTATTTTCTTGCTTATGGTCCCCAAATAAAAGTGTGCTGCATATGCATATCTAAAAGCTACAAGCCATTGCAATGCCTATTTTAGATTTCTATGCATTAATAAATTTCATGGAAGTGAATTAAGTCATCCTTGACATGGTCTTTGCATTTTCATGTTTGATAAATTGGTTGGATGCCAAAGGGAGAGTTGATTGATCACTAGTTCTCAATGCATCATGCCATTTTTATTTTTTTGCTCTATACCTTTATTAATCTATTACCTCCTCATGGCCCGTTATCTACAAGCATCATATTATTTTTTAGATTAAAAATAATTGGCCTTCTCCAAGTATTGCATGCATGCTTGAAGGACTGCATGTGGACATCTAAGAGTGCTTTCCCTCCAAATAATCATTTATTTGGCCCACAAAGTTGGGTGTATTGATTTGAAGCAACTATATTTTTTTAGAAAACTTGGGAACTTGATTGTTGAAGCTCTCATAGATTTTTTTTGGGGTCTTCTCTTTTTGAATGAAATTCTTTAGACAATTTTGTAGCAACTCAATATTTTTGGCAAAAAAATTGCGAAATTTATTTTCTAAATTAAACTTCAAAACCTTTTGCACTTAGATTGTGATTATTGATGGAAAAAATCATGGTTATTTTCTATGCTAGAGTATTTTTATTCACCTTGCACCTATATGCTTTTGAACCCAAATTTTAAAAGGGTTGATGCTTTTTTTTTTTGTAGACATGTATGTTATAACAATGATTGGTTTTCATTTGAAGACCCCTTTGTTGTGATCACATACAACAACCACATATACAATATGTATATCATTTTGTGTGCTACCATGTTTTCCAAGTGGAAAATCCTATTGAATCTTACATGTGAGAGTTTTGTAAGTGATGTAAAAAATTTATTCAAAAGAAAAATACAATATTATAAATTACAAGAAAGTATAATTTATATAAAAAATAGTTTTAAATGCTCCTAAAAGTGTAAAAAATAGTATTTTCTCAAATGAGATAAAAATAATTAAAAAAATATGTAGATATACTTGTAAAGAACTACGATTTAGGATATTATTAGGAATAGAAAAATAAGGATACTATTGTTGAGAATTAAAAATTGAGGACTGCAATGTGTTAGGAGTGTTGTACACCATGCATAATGTTTATAGTGTTTAATTTATTATTATGTGTGCGTGCACTTAGGGGACCTAGAAGAATGTGCATCAGTAGGAGTTAACATTCTTGGGGCCACTTTATGTTGTGTTAACATTTTTGGAGCCACTTTGTGTTGTTTCTAACATTGAGATATAAATGTAAGTTGTAAAAATGTATTTGGGGTTACTCATGCAGATTACTGTCTTCTTGATCTTCACATTTGCATCTTCAATGTCCTTTTTTTTCCATTTAAAATATATCAGTTAAATATATCATTAACTGAGATAACTACTTTTATAATACGTTTGAGCTGTTTGGTTCATGACATGAGGCAGAGCAAAACATTTTGTTCCATTCCATGAAGAAAGATATGTTTTCTTAGAGCTGCATGCAAATGACAAGAGTTTGTTCCTTCCACGTCTTTATTAAAATTAGAGGTAGATGTTTAGTTTGACTTGCTAAAGCTAAGTTCGAGCAGGGTGGCTCTTCTTAGAAGAATATCGCAGGTAGGTTACTTTGCAAACGGTATTGCTGGTGTAGGTACATATTTACTGGACTACAAAATTTTCATTCTAAAATGAAAGAAATATTGGCGGTGGTGAAACATTCTAATCCTGACCGTCACCTTTTCTCGTTTTGTATGATTTTCAAAACAATTTTAAATTAAAAAAACCCGTAATTATGCATTGAAGAATTGAATTGACTACTTAGTTAAATGCACCACCCAGAAGAAGAACATATATGGGAATGCCGGCACCATTCAGGAATTCAGATAGAACTGTTTTTTTTATCCTTTAAAAAACTAGCCCTGCAATAACAGCTAAGCCGGATTCTCAAAGATATATTTGAAACTCTTAACTAGTATTGCAGTGGTCTATCTAACACTCTGTCTAAAATACAACTTACAAGCTTGAACTTGCATATGCATTTCATAAATGTTATGGTACTGAAATTAAAATTATTGATTGGCTAAGAAATTCAAGAAAACAAATAGGTGCTAGGATCACTGGACAATATGGTGGACCAATATATTTCTACTTGCAAGAAATACAGTTCTAGAAATTATTGCTTTTTGGCTGATGCAGCTTCATATCCACCATCTGGTCGTTTGACAAGTGTGTAAGGCATATGAGTCCCAAGAACTTTGTCCCAAAATATGAAGAAGGGCTGTGAAAAGTTGTATTTGACTCCATGCAGCTGGTGATGAATGTCATGATATGCTGTGTTGTTGTGGAAAAAGATGTGAAAGGGATTTCCAGGCAGCAAGATTCCACAATGATCATCTACACCCTTAATTGTTGCGAATGAGAAAAAGAATATGGATGTTCTAGGTGTCATCCCTGAGAAAAGATATGACACAGCACCACCAATTGTATCAAGAAGCAAGCCCTCCAATGGATGGTTGTACATTGCTCCAAACGGCCAAGGCACTATAAGCTTATGGTGCCTTGAATGAACAGTCCTATACAGGAACTTGTTATGGTGCATATAACGGTGGAGAAAGTACTGCCATGTATCGAACACAAACATGGCTATCAGAAATTGTCTGGCCTGTACCATAAGTGAAGGTTGTAAAGCTATACCAGATTCTGCTACCTGGCCAGTCACCTGTACTCAATCAACAACCATAAGTTCCCATCAGTTTATAATTGAAGTCAGAAAACCAATAAGCCAATTATCAGAAAATCAAACATAAAGAAACACAGATAACCCAACAATATAACCATTGAATGTTTTCAAAGGTGGACAATATAACCCAACAATCACAAATTTGGAAGTCCAAAAATTTCATCAGAAGCTGAGGTACACATCCACAAAATGATTTCAGCAATCTACCTAAATATTCTGCTTAAAAGAAACTCAAATACCAATCAGAAACCAAACCTCAAGAAGTGGAGATATGTTGTAGTATTGCTTTGTCATAGCATGATAAAACCATGTATGGACAAAGCTCAAAAGGGAAATAAAGTTTTTGCAGACCCCAACAATTATAAAGGGATGCAGAAACAACAGCAATACAATAAATTTTGGCTATTATCAGATGCAAATGACATACCCTTAATAACAACAGAGCCATTAAAGCCTGAATTGACTGCTGAAGCAACACCCCTTTGACAACAGTGCTCCTAGAGACCAAATTTTTCATTTTTTCCTCATCAACAGTATGCAATCTGTAGCCATCAAGATGCTGCAGCAAAACATAAAAACCAGAATATACCCAATAGACAATAATAGGTACAAAGGTGCCCAGAGCCTCGTCTGTCAGAAAAAAATCCTTCCATTGATCCATTATATGACCAAACACCCAAATCTCCTCTTTCTCTCCCTTATCATTCCAAGCACCGCCCAAATCAGTACATTTCCTTTCTTCCTCTCCAAAACACAAATGTAATTAACAAGAAGAAAAATAAAACAATATACAATCCAGTGGATATCAGAATTGAAACACAATATTTACTTCACCATCAACTGCAGTAGCCCTGATGTCAGTTGCCCTAATACCCAATCCCTGAAAACACTAATCAATCTAATATCCCTCGATGGTCATCTGCCCCATTCCTCCACCCTTTAAACCATTAATCATAGGAAAGACTACCCCAGAAAATACATTTATTATAGAAACTGTCCAACTACTACAAAAACTGCATTCTTGCTTGCAAAAATTGTTTTCTTGCAAAACTACCTTTCCACCAAAAACCAGCTACTTGGTCAAACAAACATATGGAATTGATCATTGATGTTCCTTTTGATCAGAACCCATTTCACAAAACTTGTTTTGTACATTTCAATAACATTTTGACAACGTTTCTTCAATACTTTAAAAAAATAAAAAAATAAACAAACATTTTGAGAACTTTTGACAGTTTTTGCAAAACTGATCCTTCTTGCATTTTGGCTGGTTTCAGTTTGTCGTTATTGTGGTCTAAACATCTTATTAAACACATTCTAAAACACCTGAAGGAAAGCATATTCAATTGGGGTGAAATTATTTCTTCAATTAGGGTGAAATTCAATAATCGATACGGCACTTGTTTGTTGATGTAAATATTGTTAATTTCATTGCAGTTAATTAGTTTTTTTAATAATGTCTATTCAATTTATTTTATTGCACAGTAGATTGAAAAGGATAATAATGAAGAATTACATGAACAGTAGAGATTAAACACGTTACATTCTAAAGCAAGACATATTCAGTAATGATGAAATTCAATCATTGATGCAATCACTTGTTTGTTTATGCAAATATTGTTAATTTTATTGTAATTTAAATAGTTTTTTAATGTTTATTTAATTTATTTCTAATTTACTGATTAGATTTTGGACATGCGATGGCGTTTGCGTGCTCTGCAAGCCGAGCTAGGGCGACCGTGCCCTAGCTCGTTCTCTGTGTGTTGCTCGCTTCTGCGTTGTGGGGGGGGGTTTTTTGAAGCTATCGGGGCTGTGGTGGTGGGGTTTTTTTCTTTTCTAGAGGCCTTCTTGCTACTGTTTGGGTGGCTTGTGGGTGGAAGGGTTTTGATCCTGCCCTTGGGGTCTTTTCTTTTTTCCATTTCTTGCTAAAGTGTCCTGGGGGTTTGCATGCCTGCTGGGGATCTTGTTTTTTGCTATGCCGGGTGGGGAAACATCTGGGGTTAGCCCCAAATTGGATTTCCGTTCAGCATTTGGTTCGAAGCCTTCGGCGCATGGAGTGAATGTTTTTGATAATACGCTGTTTTCTTCAGAGATGGAGATGAATGATCTAGGATCGGTTAATGGTTCCCGAATTACGAAGATTAATGGGTGTTTGGAAAGATGCAAAGAGCGACCGAAGCTGATTATCCCGATGGAAATGCTTGCAGATGATATTGAATACTATTCAAGGCACTCTTTTTATTGCAAGTTCATGGGTTTGAGAGTCTCGCTGCATTTTTTGGAATCCTGGGCTCAACGGACTTGGATGCCGGAGGGGGAGATGGAGATTAGGCTCCTTGCGAACAACTTTTTTATGGTCTCTTTTGATTGCATGGCAGATCGGAATAAGGTCTTCGAGGGTGGCCCCTATTTTTATAACCAGGTGGGTTTGTTTATCAAGCCATGGCATGCTGGCTTCAACCCGACTGAGGCAATACCGAGTCGGATTCCAGTTTGGGTTCGGTTGCCGTGGTTTCCAGTTGAGTGTTGGCGGGATGACGTGTTGCATTTGGTGGCTTCAATGCTCGGTAAACCTATTGGGTCTTCACAACAGACGCAGTATAAAAAGGTAATGACTTTTGCTCGTATCTGTGTAGAAATTGATTTAAGCAAGCCACTACCAGATTCTGTTGAAGTGAGTGCTGGATCATATACTTGGGTTCAACAGCTAGATTACGAAACCCTACCTTTTCGGTGTCGTCTTTGTCATGAATATGGTCACTTGCAGCGTAGGTGCCCTAGGGCTAAGCCTGTGGGGCCCCAACCTTCTCAGCCTTCTCGTAATCCTCCTAGGACTGATAATGGTAAGGAGCCTATTCCGGGTGATGGTAATGGAGATGATGGTTATGTCCCTGTTAAGGCTCGCAATAGGAATCGGGGCCAGAAGCGGACCTTGAGGGAGAGGCAGGATGATGAAACTTTTAATAGGTTTGAGGTGCTGGATGATCTCAGCCAGGAGGAAGTGAATCCGGGGTTGCTGAACTTGGATCAGGGAACTTTGGGTACAGGACAGGATGGGCCACCATTGGAGGCCATGCAGGATGTGCAGGAGATTGGGGTTGGGCAGATGGATACAGATCAACAATTGATTGTCCAGACTGAACAAGAATCTTCTATTGGAGCTTCGAAGAGTGGTGGAGGTGGCTCCCCATTGCCCCTGAAAGGTGGCAAGGATGTGGGGAAGAGCTCTTTGGCCTCCTCTCGTTTAGGTATTCAGCAAAATGAACTGAAGAAAGGGGTTGGTGACAGGACTTCCAAGCTGGGAAGGAAAAAGGATATGGAGAAGATTAAATTAACTGGGGAAACTTTGGTGGAGTCAGGGTCAGTCAAGACTCTTGATTCACATTTTTCATGCCCCCAGAAATGATTGTTCTCTCATGGAATGTAAGGGGCTTGAACAGTGGCCCTCGACAAAAAGCTGTTCGTGATTTGGTTAGGAATCATTCTCCGGATGTTCTTTTTCTTCAGGAGACTAAATTATCTGTAGATAATATGTTGGCCATGGCTCCTAAGCTATGGAAATATGGTGAATGCCAGTGTGTGGGGGCTCTTGGTGCTTCTGGAGGGGTGGCTTGCTTTTGGAACCCTCGGAAGATTTTCCCCCTATGGTGGATGTCCTCTAGATCCTCTATATCCCTTGTCGCCTCTTGGTATGAGACTGGTGAGTGTATTCTCCTCTCTAATGTGTATGCTCCTGTTGAGTTTCTGGGTAAACAACTTCTATGGTCCCATCTTCGTTTTTTTCGTAGCTTAGCTCCTTACCATCAGTGGGTTATGGCTGGCGATTTTAATGCTATTGTGGAATTGTCTGAGAAAAGAGGTGGAATTCCTAGGTTGGAGCCTTCTGCTCTGTTATTCAGAGATAGCATTTCTGAATTAAATCTTATTGATGTTCTACCTAGTAATGGTCGCTTCACTTGGAATAATAGGAGAATTGGTGAGAGTTGTGTTGCTGAGAGGCTAGATCGTTTCTTGGTTTCCTGTTATTGGGTTGGAAACTTATGGTCCACTCGATCTGAAATTCTTGATTGGAGAGGTTCTGATCATTGGCCTATTAAGCTTAGTATTATCTCTGCACGGGGGCCTCGGTCTCCCTCATTCAAGTTCCAGCTTATGTGGTTACGGGATCCCACTCTTCATGATTATGTGGCTGAGTGGTGGCGGATTGGTAGACCAACTTTTGGTACGGCAATGTACACATTCTCCAAGCTTCTTCAGTTTGTCAAATATCAGCTTAAAAGGTGGAATCGGCGATGTTTTGGTAATATCTTTCATGCTAAGGTTGCCGCACAGGAGGAGTTGAATAATATTACGCGGTTGATTCGTGAGAATGGGGCCTCTGAGGATCTTCTAAGGGAGGAGGCTAAGACTTTGAAAGTGGTTGAGGAATTTGAATTGCGGGAAGAAATCTATTGGAAGCAAAAGGCCCGGGTTGAATGGTTACAGGAAGGTGATAAAAACACCGCCTTCTTCTTCAATTCTGTGAAGGATAGGAGGCATGGTAATTCCATTCCTTTTCTGGTGAATGATAGGGGTGAACGTCTTGCCTCGTTTCAAGAAATCTCTGCTGAGGCATCTCAGTATTTTGCTACTTTATTTAGGGAGGATTCACAAGGGGGCTCTGTTGAGGAAGCACAGGTTCTTTCTTGTATTCCTCAGTTGGTCTCCAGGGAGGCGAATGAGTATTTGATGAAAGATATCTCTCTTGATGAGCTGGAGGGGATTGTGTTTCAGATGAAGAAGGGTAAAGCTCCTGGTCCCGATGGTTTCCCGATTGAATTTTTTCAGGAATTCTGGGATATCATAAAGTTGGATCTTCTGGCTGTTGTCCTTGAGTCCCAAAGGAATAAACAGATGCTTCGTGCTCTGAACTCCACCTTCCTTGCTCTCATACCCAAGTGTGAAGGGGCTGATAGGTTATCTCAGTTCCGGCCTATCTCTCTTTGCAATGTGGCTTATAAAATCATCTCAAAGTTATTGGCTGAGAGACTGAAGAAGTGGCTTAAAGTGTTGATTTCGGAGGAACAGAGTGGATTTGTGGCAGGTCGGCAGATTCTTGATGGGGTTGTCATTGCTACGGAGACCATCCACTCCATGGACAACTCCCATGAGAAGGCTATGTTCATTAAGCTGGATATGGCTAAGGCTTATGACAGGGTTAGATGGTCTTTTTTGCAGAAGATCCTTGTTGCTTTTGGTTTTGGTGAGGAGTGGATCCAATGGGTCATGAGCTATGTCACGTCTGTTTCCTTCTCAGTTTTGATAAATGGAGATCATTCTGAACTTTTTGGTGCCTCTAGGGGTTTGCGCCAAGGGGATCCTCTTTCTCCGTATCTTTTTCTGCTTCTTGTGGAAGGCCTTGGTCGTTTGTTGAAAAGAAGGGTGGAGCTTGGCATCATTCAAGGTTGGCGATGGGGTGGAGACTTGCCTCCGCAATCTCATTTGCAGTTTGTTGATGATACTGCCCTGATGGGGATGGCTACTGTTAGGGAAGCTACTAACTTGAGGCAGGTGTTGGACATATATCTTGTTGCTTCAGGACAATTGATTAATGAGGAGAAGTCTTCCATATTCTTCTTCAACACGCCGAGCCCCATACAGAGAAGAATTGCTAATATCTTAAGGTTTCAGATAGGGGTTCTCCCTTTGACTTATCTGGGTTTCCCAATTTCTGTTCGCCATCTTCCCAAGGGTTCTTGGCAGAATATTATTGATAAGCTCCGTGCAAAAGTTAATCATTGGACCCACAGATGGTTGTCTTTTGCGGGGCGGGTTCAGCTTCTCAAGTCGGTGGTGCAGGCTCTCCCTACCTACAGATGTATGCTTCAGGTGGCTCCGATGGGTTTTTTGAGGGAGTTGGATTCTCTTGAAAGGCAGTTCTTATGGGCGAGGAAGTTTGGCTTCTTCCAAGTGGAGCCTAGTTAGGTGGGATGTTGTGTGCAGCCCAAAGCAATTTGGTGGTCTTGGTCTTCGACAGTCTGCATTATCTGGAGTGGCTGTGGCTGCTAAGCTATTTTGGAGATGGTGTGTGGAACAGGATCAGCCGTGGGCCAGGATATTATCTCATAAGTATTTCCCGGGGATTCCACGGCAGGATCTTCCTCGTTACCCTCTTGAGGGGAAAGGTTCAGTGATTTGGAATACTCTTCAGAAGGGTGCAAAGCTTATTAAGGAAGGTTTATTTTGGATCTGTAGACGAGGAACTGAGGCTCTCTTCTGGTCGGATTCTTGGGATGGATTCCCTCCACTTACTTCTCAGTTCCCCAATCTACTTCCTTTGTGCCAAAGATTTCTCGAGGCTGGCTGGGCTAGGGTGAGTGACTTCAAGTCTGTTGCTTCTTTTGGTCAGTTGGAGGTAGCTCATTGGAAGGATCCCGCAGAGTGGCCAGATTTGGGACTTGCGGAAGAAAGTGCTGAGCTTCACAAGATTCTTCATAGTAGGAGTTGTAGTTCTCTTCTGGAAGAAGATATTCTTGCTTGGACCCATAATCCTAAGGGGGTTTACTCTGTTGCTTCTGGTTATCAGGTGTTATTGGCTCAGAAGCTAACTGGGGCAGAGGTTCATTGGTGGAAAAGGGTGTGGAATAAACTCTCGTGGCCTAAATGCAACTGCTTTGTTTGGACTTTGGCTTGGAATAGGTGCTTGACCTGGGATAACATTCGTAAACGGGGATTTCAAGGACCTTCAATTTGTGTTTTGTGTGGGGGAGCGGAAGAGGATTCTTCACATTTGTTCTTTCGGTGCCCCTTTGTTGTGCAACTTTGGCATTGGTGGTGGGAGGTGTGGAAGCTTCCCTGTATTCATGCGTGCTCTTTGGTTGAATTCTGGGATAGTATGGGAAGACCTCCTTCTATGGCTTCCTTTTTGCAGGAAGTTTGGTTCGTGGGCCCTACCTTTCTGCTTTGGCAGATTTGGTTGGAGCGGAACCGCAGAATTTTTCGTGATCAGAAGTTGGTGGGTCGGCAAGTTTGGATGCGTATGCTTGGAATGGTGCAGGAGTCTGTTTTAGCTAAATGTGATGTGGTTTTCCCCTTGGAGAGAGGTGATGCTGAGTTGGTGGCCAGACTAGGTCTTCAAGAAATTCATTCATCTTTTGTTAGTTCTAGGAACTGTAGGCATGGGAAAAAGAGGGTCCAACGGGTTGGAAGGTGGTTACCTCCTCCCAATGGATTTTTAAAGATCAATACTGATGGTTCTTCTAGGGGAAATCCTGGGCCTGCTGGAATTGGTGGGGTTGGCAGGGACTCAGCTGGTTCGTGATTTTTCTATTCTCTATACATGAGGGGGTGAAGACTGTTAACTTCATGGAGGGTCTAGCAATTCTTCATGCTATTGAGAGGGCCCTTGCTTTGGGATGGAGAAAGGTTATATGTGAAGCTGATTCACAGATTTTGATTAATCTCTTGAATGAGCGAAAGTTATCTGATATAAATTGGCAGTTGGCTTCGGTGGTTCAACGGATTCTTCAAGTTAGTTCTCGGATGGAGGAGGCATCCTTTGTTCACATCCCAAGGGAGTGGAATCGTGCTGCTGACTGCTTGGCCAAATGGGCCTCTGAACAAGATAGTGGTTGGAAGGTTGAGGATTGGGATCAAGTTAACCCTGAGCTGCATCTGGATTTAGACTGGTTCTTGGAAGAGGATAGGAGGATACATGGGGATAGTTGATTTTGTTTTATGTTGTGGGGTTTTTGCCTTGTTTTCTGGGACTGGGTCCCATGGTTATTATTGTAATGCTCTTTTCTGATTTCTAATCAAGTTTTTACCCCTTTGATGTCAAAAAAAATTATTTCTAATTTAGATTAAGTGGGATAATAATAAAAAATGATAGGAATTATAAAAAATTTCTATCTTGTTTTTATTATTTTGTCCAATTTGTTCTTGATTACTTTAAGAAGTTGTGTATATCATTTTATAGTTATATAGAGTCTAATTATTTTTTGCAATCTAGATTAATAGATTCATAATAAAGTACATAAGCCTTAGAAATATTTTAACTTACTCTTACTATTTCCTTGTAGTGTGCTCTAACTTCAAGAAGCTTTGTATGTCATTCTGTGTTTATAGGAAGTCTAATAATCTTATAATAATGATTAAGTTAACCAATCGCTCCCTTACCTCATCTTGAAGGCAACCCAACTTTCAAGTTGAACTACTTGTAGTGAATTCTTCACCATCTTCAAATTTTAATAATTTTTTTTATTAAAATCTTTTTGGAGCATAGCATGCTATTTTCATTATCATTTGCTGTGGCTTCCTTTATTTTAAGTCTAAAAATCTATTTGAATGTGTGGAGTGTAGAGTAAATTATTTAATAAAGAGAAGTCTATTGTTAAGTTTAGCATGCCAATGATTTTTGTCCATTCATTACCCTATAATTTGATCAATGATTAAGAATGATTTTCTCTTTTTGCTAATCTATAAATATTTCTAGTTTTACTCATTTGCAAAGATATCTTCATTTTTGATGAATAGAAGTGTTGTTTTGGCCTTGTTTATTATATCTAGACTTGAAGAGTGTCTACCATTTTTAATTTTATAAATACTTATTTTCTTGCTTATGGTCCCCAAATAAAAATGTGTTGCATATGCATATCTAAAAGCTACAAGCCATTGCAATGCCTATTTTGGATTTCTTTGCATTAAACAATTTCATGGAAGTAAATTAAGTCATCCTTGACCATAGCCTTTGCACTTTCATGTTTGATAAATTGGTTGGATGCCAAAGGGAGAGTTGATTGATCACTAGTTCTCAATGCATTGTCTCATTTTTATTTTCTTGCTCTACACCTTTATCTCTCTTTATAATCTATTACCTCCTCCTAACCCTTTTATCTACAAGCATCATTTAGTTTTTAGATTAAAAATAATTGGCCTTCTCCAAGTGTTGCATGCATGCTTGAAGCAATGCATGTGGACATCTAAGAGTGCTTTCCCTCCAAATAAACATTTTGTTGGCCCACAAAGTTGGATGTGTTGATTTGAAGCAGCTATATTTTTTAGCAAACTTTGTGACTTAATTGTTGAAGCACTCAAATATTTTTTAGATCTTCTCTTTTTGAATGAAATTTTGTTAGACAATTTTGTAGCAACTCAAATTTTTTCGTGAAAAACTTGAGAAATTTAATTTCTAAATTAAACTTAAAAACCTTTTGCACTCAGATTTTGATTATTGATGAAAAAAAATATGGTTATTTTCTATGCTAGAGTGTTTTTATTCACCTTGCAACTATATGCTTTTGAACCCAAATTTTTAAAAGGGTTGCTGCCTTTTTTTCAAGACTTGTATGTTATAACAATGATTAGTTTTCATTTGAATATCCCCTTGTTGTGATCACATACACCAACCACATACACAATATCTTTATTGTTTTATGTGCTACCATGTTTTCCAAGTGGAACATCCTATTGTATCTTACCTATGAGAACTTTGTAGGTGGTGTAGAAAATGTATTCAAAATAAAAATACAATATTATAAATTACAAGAAAGTATAATATAAAAAGAAAAACTTAGTTTTAAATGCTCATAAAGTGTTAAAAATTAGTATTTCCTCAAATCAGATTAAAAAAATCAAGAATATATAGATATACTTGTAAAGAACTAAGAGCTAGGAAATTATTAGGAATGGAAAAATAAGGATACAATTATTGAGAACCAAAATTTGAGGAGAGCAATGGAGTAGAATAGTATAATTATTTATACAACAAATCAACAGACAAAAGATTCCTTAGATAAAATAGAGAAGAAGTGAGAATATGAAGTGCACTTTTATTATCATAGATATGAAGAAGAATTAAAGATAATGCTACTTTATATTTGATAGGTGTGTTCTCAATCCTTCGTACCTCCTATAGAACAATATCTCACTACTCATTTTATGATTTTTAGATAACTATTTATGAAGGGGAATTTGATTGTAAAGAGATATCTAGTAGAACTATAGCTACATCATCAAATGATGTTGGAGATTCTTCCGCCTTCCTAGATGCAACAAGATATAAGGATGAGATATAACCTACTCTTGAGGAGTTCATTTGGCCTAATATCTTTGAAGATGCATCCACATATAAGTTGTTGCTGAAGAAGAAGAAAATGCGCAATCTTATAGAACAATGTTTATAAGTAGCAATATTGTCCTTGGATTCTAGCAATAGTATTATAATTTTCATCCACCATCTTACGAAATTTTTGGTAGTTTTTGGGGCCCACATAAATTTCAAGCCCTATTTGATCAAATTCTTGTACTTTTTCTTGAGTGAAAGTTGAAGGTAGCCACATTCTATGATACATTTACATATTCTAGCCTTTTGGACACTTATCCACTCAATTCTAATGAATCCCAACAATAATTAACCCTTGGATGGTTTGCACATACAACTTAACATAGAGTAACAAATATTTTTAAAGTATATTTTTTCTTCTTCATGCACCACCTAAGGTTATTTATTGAGGCCTCCATGTTTATTATCATCTATTGAGGAAAATACATAGCTACCTTTACCTTACTATCAATGATTTTATTTAAAATTTTGATTGTTTTCTTTTCCCTTTTGAAAAATAAGATGGCTACCATACATACATACATACATACATACATACATACATACATATATATATAATTTTGTGCATGTTTTGGCTTTCTCCCTTTGATCTAATATCTATTTCTCAAGTAAATCTTTTTTTTTTTACGATATCCTTGTTTCAATCTCCTATGTGGGTAGATGATTAGGAATTCTCTATTCTTAATTTCAAACTCATTTGGTTTCTAGTGTAATCTGTTAATAGTTGGTGGTTCCAGGTTGTTTTAATTTTCTATGTTAGTAGACTACCTTTTGGTGTATACAAATTAATTTACATCTAATTAAAATATTTTTTTATGGTTAGTGGATAATTCTTGCAGTTTTGAGATGCTTCTTTCATAAATTATTATTTTTATTAATAGGTCTCATATGTATGGGAAAATGAGTATAGATACAAATATTTTCTCCATGATAGAACCAATAGGTTAGCTACACATTGTAGTTCCAAAAAATATCTTTTTTAAAGTGTCACACACACCTCAGGTGATTTGTCTTCATCAAAAATCATTTTCAATATTCCACACAATTCACTTTTATTTTTGATCTCTCCCTTTTCTTATACATGGTTTTCATTATGATAGAAGTATATATAATGGTGAATATCCATATTTAGGCCGAGTTGTCATTTTCTTCTTTAACAACTTCCTCTTTACACATACCTCTATTTTTTTATTGTCATGGTATTTGCTGGTGTACTTGCTCTAAGTTGTCCTCATATTATTTGTGATACTAGAGGATTCACTTGATAAAATTATCCTATATCACCATGATCATAAGATCTTAAATAATGCACCTAATTAATTTCTATTCCTACACATTCAATTTTTAAATCCCTCCTACTATAAAATTTCTATTAAAATAACCCATATTTTTTTTTATGGATCTTAATGAAAAATTTATGCCCTTATTTATTTATAACCCTCATATGTTCAATTGACCATTTCATTTCTACCACTATTGTGCACCTAGCTCTAAATGGAAAGTATTGAAAGAATTTTGATAATAGACTATCAAAATCAAACACATTAAAAATATTGTTATATTATATTAATTTAACATTAATCCATATAATAGAAAATATAAATGAATATATTAAATGGTAACTATTTTATGTCAATGTGTGGAATTTTTTTATTTCATCATATTTTTCAATTGAGAATCAATTGATACTTGTGTATAGGGTGAACCACAAGAAACTAAAAATATAATTGCTCACCCATCTCATATCTACCCTCCAAGACTAACAATTCATCTTTACTATTATAATGTTGCAATTATTTAAATATTAAGGTATCTAATAACCTCTATAAAAAAAAAAAAAAATGGTTAAAAGAGATAAATATATTTTTTCTTATCATTGCCAAGAGACATCAATTTGATGTATGATACCATCTTGGTAGATTCCCACAAGGAGAGTCATTTTCTATTTTCCTTCTATATTATATCCTACAAAGTTTATATAATTCAAATCTCCTTTTTTGAATTAAACATGTATCTCTTCTATGGTGTTCAAACTATACAAATGTTCATTATTTCAACCACTTGGGACTAAACAAACATATGCAATCCATTATAGTGAATTCATATTTGTGTCCTTGTGAAATAAAAAGGAAAAGATATACATATTTAAATAATATATTTTTACCTTACTTCCTATCCATTAGATCTACCACAAACCTCATTCATGCTCTTACCATTAATACTTAAGAAAAATATATATATAATTCCCCTCTCTACCCATAACACTTAGTGGTATAATTATTTATTTATTTCTCAATACCAAGTACCCCATTATGAACTTTTCTATGATATACCTATCTAGTGATTCCTTGAGTTTAGGATGCACAAATGCATTGTTCTTATATAGTGAGTCCTATGTGTTGATCATGGGCATCTTTTTTGCACAAGTGATCTTAAAAGTTCTATACAACTTAAGTTGTCTCTTTCTAGAGCTTTTGAGTTAACCTTTTCTAGCCCCAATATTTCCTTTAATCTATAAATTTATTTCTTTTAAGATATTTGACAAGCTTTGGTGCTTTCACAAGTTCAATTTACTTAGCAATAAACTCACCCTATTTGATGTTTCCCTTCTATAAGACCATTTTTATTTAAGTTTTGGATTCAAACTTTAATGGATGGTTATTCATCAATGAAAATCTATAATTCATTGGATTTTATTTTCCTTAGTAGAAGATTCTCTTTTCTATTTTTTCCCCTTCAGTAGAATTCCCTTTTCTATGGTATTATTTATCTTGTTAGAACTTTTAGAAGTATTCACTTATCTAGATTCCTAGACTTTGTGACAGTTGTTAATCTGTAAAATCAAGTAGCATAGAAGTATCTTTGAGCCTTGTAAATTTTCTATGGTGAAGGGTCATGTTTTATATGGATTTCTTTTCTTTCACAAAATGTTTTTAAGTTCCTACCTAGTTGATGTAACTAAACTATAGAACAAAAAAACCATCACATCCAAAGAAATAGATAATGAAACTGGAGAAATAAAATCAATGAAATATTCATTACTCTTCTTCCATTTTTCATCTACAACTGAAAGAGAATGCCTTATATCCAAAAAGCCGAAAAAAATTAAAAACCCAAAAATTACCATTTTTAATAGTTTTTGACAATTGTCATAAATTGCTGTTTTTGGTAATTTCGCATACATATCCCTTTGAGCCCAGTTTTTCCCTATAATATTCTTAACACTATGGTGACAATAATCATTGACTTATAATTCAAATTGGAAACATGAGTTACAAGTTATTAAAGAAAAAAACTTTCTAAAACCCCATTAAAAAAAATAAAAGTTGATTTTGAAGGCCCAGATGAAAGATTTTGGTCCCAAAAAAGTGTCACAACAACCACCAATCATGCTAAACTCAATCAAAAATCCAAAAAATTCCTCATAATGCATCTCCCTATAAAATTTGAGCCAAAATGGACTTTCAAGTCAAAAGTTATGACCTTTGAAAGTCCCTGCATCATTCTCCTCTACTTGAAAATAACACAACTCATGCAAGTTATTGTCTTAAAAATGTTGCCACTTATCTTGATACAAATTATTCAATTCCCACTCTATAATCCATGTTTTATCTATTGCTACTAATCCTTCCCACTATACCAAATACTTATATTGACCTTGTTGCGTGGAAATTGCTTTTTTATCTAGCATTTGTGCAATATTTCCTCAAGTGGCTTGTTCAAAATTTGTTGCTCCCAATTCACTTCTCCTTCACTATCTTCATTCTTATATTCACAATGAAAATCATATAAATCAAAAACATTGAACACAGGAGAAATATCCAAATTCTTTGGTAAGCCCACTTCATAGGCATTGCCATTTATTTTTTACAATCTTGCAAGGATCAATTTTCTTGTACTTCAACTTGTTGTGAGTACCTATGGGAAATCATTCTCTTCTCAAATAGGCTTTTACTAAATCACCTTCATTGAATACTTTATACCTTCTACCAATGTATCTATTGCAATTTTGTATTTTTCATTGCTCTCCTACAGTTTAAGCCTCACCTCTCTTTGTAATTGGTGAAGGTGTTTTGTATATGCTTCCTCATCATCACTAATTGGTAGTTTTAACAACTCTAAAATCCCCTTAGTATTCTTTCCATAAACAATATGAAATGGTTATTTACCTGTGGACCTATTCATTGAATTGTTTTAGGAAAATTTGGCTTGAGGTAATACCAAGTCCCATTATTTAGGCTTATCTCCAATGATGCACCTTAATAGGTTTCCCAAAGTCTGATTGATAACTTTTTCTGCACATTTGTTTGATGGTGGTAAGCACTACTAAACTATACCTTAGTCCCCATTTTTTTCCATAGAGTCCTTCAAAAATGACTCAAAAATTTGGTATTTCTATTAGAGGTGATTGAAACCTAACAACTTATTTGAAAAATAATTATGCCACTATAGTTGCATCACTAATTTTCTTGCAAACAATAAAATGAGACATCTTAGACAATCGATCAACAACCACAAAAATGGAATCATTACCTCATTTTGTTATTGATAGCCCCAACACAAAATCCATACTTAAATTTGTCCATGGTCTTGTAGGTGGAAATGACATATACAACCTTGTATTTTGTGACTATCCTTTAGCCATTTGACAAATCCTACATCTTCACATATCTAGTTACATCTCTCTGCATCTTTGGCCAATAATATTTATCCTCTACCAAAGCTATTGTATTATCCTTTCCAAAGTGTCTAGCCAACCTATTGTTATGAAGCTCTTCGATAATGTTTTCTCTCATAGATCTAGTTGGAATACATAGTTGTTTTCCTTTGAAAAGATATCCTTCCCGCATAAGATATTTAGCTTTGATGTGCTCTGGGTTGTTAGCTGCTAGATATTTCAACTATTCCACAATCTCCCAAAAGTCATTATTAGTATCATACAAATCCTTGAGGGTATCAAAACCAATTGTACCTTTTTTCCATTATTGTCAAAAACATAACATACCTACTTAAAGCATTTGCAACCTACTTTTGTTTTTTGCACCTTATGCTTTAGAAAGAATGTGTAGCCTTGTAATAAATATACCCATTTTATATGCTTGCTATTTAATGTCTTTCGAGTGTTAAGGTATTTTAATGTAATATGATCTGTAAAAAACACAATCTCCCTGGGCACTAAGTAATTCCTCTAAAGCCTCAAAGCTTGCACAATTGCATAAAATTCTACATCATATGTGGAATAGTTATTCCTTACATGATCATTCTATGAATTTACTTGCTTAGCTAAGGATAGCTCCAATACCTACATGTGAGGCATCACAATCCACTTCAAACACCTTGTAAAAATATGGTAATACAAATATGGGAGCTTCAGTCACCTTCTTCAAAAAACTAAAACTCTCCTCAACTTCATTGGCAAACACAAACTCTCTACCTTTTGGGAAATATGTTATGGGTCCTACAATACTGATAAAATTTTGTATGATTTTTGGTAAAATGTGGCTAGCCAATGAAAACTTCTCACCTCTAGTATGCTCCTTGGATTAGGCCACTCCAATATTTCCCTGAAATTTTCTGCATCCATCTTTATGCCATCTACAAAGATTAAAAAACCCAAAAATAAAATAATTTCTTGCATAAACTTGCACCTCTTCAAGTTTGCATAAAATTTCACTTTTCTTAACACATTCAATATGATCCTCAAGTGTTGCAAGTGTTCCTTTTTTCTCTTACTAAAAACTAGAATATATCATCAAAATAAAACATAACAAATTTACCAATGTAAGGTCGCAACATAGTATTCATTAGCCTCGAGAAGGTACTAGGTGCATTTGACAACCTGAATGGCATAACCATATACTCATATAAACCATCTCTAGTCTTGAATGTCGTCTTCCATTCATCCCCTTCCCGAATTAGATCTGATGGAAACCACTTTGTAGGTCAATTTTGATAAAATATGTAGCCCCTGCAAGCACATCCATCATGTCATCCAAGCGAGGTATAGGAAATTGATACTTGATTGTAATTTTATTTATTGATCTGTATGCACATCGTCCATGTGCCATTTTTTTTGAGTCAACAATGTTGGCATAACACATGGGCTAATACTTTCCCTCAATATATCTGTCTTTATAATCTATGTCACCTATTTATTGAGCTCTACATGTTGTGTAGGACTCATCCTATAAGTTGTATGATTAGGTAAATATGCCCTTAGAATTAGATCAATATGATGTTGAATATCTCTTTTTGGTGGAAAAACATCAAGTAACTCATTTGGTATAACATCATTATACTCTTCTAGCACCTTTGTTGCTTCAATTGAAATTGAACCTTCTTCATCCTCTCCTCTTTACACCATTATTGCATAGAAAAACCCTGTCACCTTCATTGTTTTAATGAGCTCCTTTTTAGACAACATACTCTCAACTTTCCCACCATCCTTAAGGGGCAACAAAATTACCTGTGAGCCATCCTTCCAAAAAGTATCTAGGATTTTTTCTCTCCATCATGCATAACTTTCCTATCATATTTCCATGGTCTTCCAAACAACATATGATAGACATCTATTGGAATGCTATCACAACATATTTCATTCTTATAAGTCTTTCCTATAGAAAACTTGATTAAACACCTCTTATCTACAATGAACTCATTCCCCTTTTAAAACCATGTAATATAGTAAGGATGGGGATGTTTTTCACAGTGTAAGTTCAATTTATCTACCATTTCTCTAGAAACTATATTTTTGCAACTACCACTATCAACAATAACTTGACATACCTTTCTAAGTCCTGATGTGCATCTAGTTCAAAAAATATTTGTTTGAAGCCAAAAATATTCATATCCTTTAGTTTGTATTTCTTCCTCCAAGATCACCATTGTCCTTCTCATCATGAGATTCTCCCCCACATTTGGTGGAACCTAGGATCCAACTCCTCATTCATTATCCTCAGCTTGAGCTAAGTTTAATCTCAATTGCTCTCCTAGTTTCATTTCTTTAATGTGA
>VDFB02168118.1:108661725-108724632 GCA_007258455.2 Sequoia sempervirens
TATTTCATTCTCTGATTTCCCATCATGCCTACAAGATCTGCTACTTTCCTTTGTAGGATTTATGTATCTTTATGCATCTGGGCAACACCTCCTCTTCCTCTTCCTCTCCTAGTGATTTTCCTGCTCTAATACGAAATGATGTAACTAAACTACAGAACAAAAGAAACCATCACATCCAAAGAAATAGATACTAAAACTCAAGAAATAAAATCAATGAACTCTTCATCACTCGTCTTCCATTTTTCCTATACAACTGAAAGAGAAAACCTTATATCTGAAAAAACTAGAAAAAAAACCCACAAATTACTATTTTTGGCAGCTTTTGATAATTGTCATACTTTTTCATTTTTGGTAATTTTGCATACCCCTTTGAGCCCAAATTTTTCCTAAAACATTCTTAACATTATGGTGACAATAATTTTCAACAAGATTATTATATTTTTTCCACTAGACATGTTTGTCATTTTTGTCTTGCCTCAGTTCTTGTTTATGGTATGAAAAATATTTCATGGGATTTATTTGATGATTCATTTCTCCTTCATGCCAAGCTACTTCAATTTATGTATTGCCTATTATTGTAAAACTTGGTAAAGGTCTACATATGGGTGAAATAAATATAATTTTTTGAATACATTTTCACAATTTTTTACCCCTACATATATAAATTCTAAGGGTGATTAAATTATGTGATTGGTGATGGATCTCATTCTCTATCCTACACACTTATTTGTTGATATTGTGTGGATTTCCATGGATTTAAAACTTAACATCCTCTCTTAAATTAGGGAATAATTATGAAAAGGGTTGTGAAGCTAAATCAAGGTGACTTGTGCTTGATTTGAATAAATATTTATGCCCATTGTACTTGATTTGAATATATAAGTATGCTCATGAGGCGATTTTTAATCTAAGGGAGGAGAACATAATTTCTAAACTATAGGATGGTATTTCAAGTAAGAGTTCTCTATAATAGAATATCTCCATGATAAATTGTAATAATTTAGGGAAATCTTTGAGCCTAGCTATTGCTTTTCTCTAGCCACATTTATTAGTTTGATGCAATAGGAAGTTGAGTAATGTATAATAACATTATAATACACTGCATTGAGCTTTCATGTAGTAGTATTTTATTATTTCACTATGTCGTTATAGCTTTGATATGGGTTGTTGAAGTATGTTTAGCTGAAGATATTTTTGATTTCTAATTTATATACTTGTAAGTCCAAGTCAGTTGATGATTATAGTTTTCTCTCTCCTTGTAATCTCTAACTCAATTACCCATTAAAGTAGGAAATGGCCTAATTAGTAAGAGACCATCTTGTTAGTATAGTCACATCTCTCTTATTTTTGTAGGAGTAGCTATTAGGTTTCTCCATGCTCTTAAGATCCACTGATGTAACTTGTACCTTATCTTATGCAAGCTAGAATTTCTAAAGGGATAGATGATCATATTAGAATTTCTCTCTTGTATGTGTGTATACATGGTTAATGAATTCACTTGTAGGGTTATACAATTGATATTAATTTTTGGTGCATTTATAAGAGTGTTTCCATCTACTTATGGAAGGTATAATAGGTCTACTTGTAGCTTGCACTAATATGAATTTAGTGTAAATATTCTAGGGATTCATAGGACCTTGATTATTATTGTTAAGGCCTTGCATCTATTCTTCATTTCTCTTTAATTTTTCTATTAAGATGACCTTAGGGAACACCCCCTTAGCTTGGTAGATCTCGAAGAAGGAAATTTTTCCCACTTTCATGAATTAGTCCCTAGTTGTCCATATTTTGTTGATTAGTTCCATCCCTATCCTCTTGGTGACATGTTCCCCTAGCCTTAAGGATTGGTCCCACCTCTAGAAATGTGGGGTTATAGCTTTGAGAGCTAATAAGTAACTCATGGGAATGGGAAAAAATGGTACAAGAATTTTTTCAATTGCAGCATGCCCATGTTCTATATTACCAAAATATGGTCATATGTTGCCATCAACACCAAGAAAATAAAATTGGGGAACAATAAATGATTTGTTAAACTAGGACAAGTTACTTTTTTTCAACCAATTAAACTTGTACAAGTGAATGTTGCAAATGCACTAATAGCCAAGGGATGTGGAGGAAACCACGACATTTTTTGCAATTCACACACATGCTTGTTATTGTTTGGTGATTTAAGAAACCAATTTCCCTTTTTTAAATTAACTGAGACAACATGTAACCCATGTAAGTTGTCTGATTAGTGAGTGATATTTTTTCTTAATTAGTGAAAGCAATGATGTAGCATATGCATGGTCAAGGAATGTCAAGATTTGGTTAGCAATGAGTGAGAACAAGGTAGTGATGATGGTGTGATAGTATACTATGCACAAGGTGTTCACAACATTCTATGAGTATGTTGATCATAGTCATGAACCTCTTCCTTTGAATAATACAATGCCTTAGAGAATTTTTCTAATAAAATTTTAGAGTTTGTGCTTGAAAACTATCACTTCTTCCAAGGGAATTTATGTTTGAATATTTGTGGTTTGTTTTATATGAACCTATGAGATACAATGGGGATACAACTATGATAACTTAATAAGCATTATGTGTGTATCTGGATGGGTTATATAATAAATCTATCATTAATATTCACCAACATTATAATAGTTTGCAATCTTTGTTATTTTTTATTCATAAAATTACACTTTTATATAAATCATGAAACTTTTGTCTAATTCATTAAATTTATTTTATTAAATTAAAAAAATATTGATTTATTTTAAATTAATGATTTTGTTATTTTTTATTCTTAAAATTACACTTTTATATAAATCATGAAACTTTTGCCTAATTCATTAAATTTATTTTATTAAATTAAAAACATATTGATTTATTTTAAATTAATGATTTTGTTACTTTTCTACATATAAATAATGATTGAACTCTTTTTACGTTATTTCCATCTCACTTTTAGTATTCTATTTCTCTACTTAGTGGTTTATCTACCATAATTTGAAATGCTCATTGAAAACATTAAACGTCTTGTTCTACTTAGTCAAATTGAAAACACTCAAATCCCTTCTACAAACCACCATGAAAATACTATTTTTAAAATATACATGTCCATATCGAAAATGAGTTTAGATCACTCTAACATCAAATCTATATAAATCTACATAATCTTTGACATAAAATCAAATCTATATAAATCTACATAATCTTTGACATAACATCAAATCTATATAAATCTACATAATCTCCAACATAACATCTAATCTATATAAATCTACATAGTCTTCGACATGTTCAAATTGTACTTTTTCTCAATCAATTTATTGAGTTCAAGATTAAAGACCTTAAAACATATTTTCTCATCAATCATGTGGTTCTCGAGAAACACTAACACGATATTCTCTCGAGTCGATCCCAACCTCCAGTCTTTCTATCGGGATATATTTTGGAAAGGTAAGGAGATAGACAATGAATAGATAAAATCAATGAAAACAATGTAGTGTTTCCCGAGAACCACATGATGACATCACAACGGCTCTAGGAAAATTCACCACCAGCAATTCATTGATGGAAAATTCACTATCAACAATTCACTACGGGAAAATTCACCACCACCAGCAATTCACTACCATGGAAAATTGACCGCTAAAAATTCATGCAATTAATTTTTTGTTTAGTGAATTGTCATTGCAGTGAATTTTTCCTCAGTGACTTGTTAGTAGTGAATTTTTTGTGTACGCCAAAATATCTTTAATTCAATGGATGAGATTCATCTCATCGTCTTGCACTCCTCCTCACCGTTCTATACCATTGATTGTTTGTAAAATTCAGCTTGATTCATTTCAAATAAAGAACGCCTTCGACGTAAATATCCTCCAAATTTATCTATCAACAAACCCAATACACTTCCTATCCATATAAATACTACTTATTACCTATTGCAAATTAACAAATGAAGTTACTTGGTGACTACGTCTTCATGTGATGAAAGAAGGCCAATGAAACAGAAATCTTTTCTTATATTGACCACCTAAATGATGGAAAATACATCATCATCATCATCATGCGTGACGAATGGAAAGAAAAAAATGAAGGAAACTTTGTACACGTCACCTTACGCGTTTACATAAATCGCCCCCAGTCCACCACATGTCGAACAAACGGCAGGTATTATCCAAACAAAAACTTAATGGCGAAGGCACAATTTTTGGTGTAAAGGGAGAAATCTTTTCTCTCTTTTGTTTAGTATATCATATCTATAATATTTTTTAGGTGTATAATATGGACATTCAATTCCAGCAATTTGATTAAGATTTTTAAAAGTTAAATTTGACATATGACACATGATATTTGATTTAAAAATAAATAAATTTCATAAATATATTATAAAAATCAAGCATGTTGTGAATCACATGGTTCATGAGTATATTTTAGGATATTATATAAGCGCATCTTGTTATAATTAGTAATAATATATTGTAATTATTAACATGATATTGCTATTGTAAGTATAAAGATTAAATTATATTATAGTTATTAACATGAGTATTGTTATTGTAAGTAGAAAGATTAAATTATGTTAATTTTAGGTTAAATAAATGTTTCTAGAATGTTTTCTTGAAGTATCAATTTAAAGAGAAGGGTTGTAATTTTTCTTCTACATTTTTTCTATTATTTATTTAATGTGTGGATTTTCTATCTTTAAGTAGTATTCAAATGAGAATGGTAGTGATATTTGTAATAAGGTGAGAATTTTAACTCTCAAGATAGTAGTGAATGTCAAGTATTTTCTCTTTATATCTCTAATTTCTATTATGGTCCTTTCTAATGTCATTCCTTTGTGATTTGTGTATGGTTAGAGCCCATGTCATTTTGATTGAATTTTTGTATGATTGCCTCTTATAACATGTGAAACATGGAATTTTTTTGGATTATTTATGTCCTAGGGCATGAATACATAATTATAAAACTTGATGTAAGGAAGCAAGATACGTGGAAACAACTTCTCATGCTAATTTTGAAGGGAGGGATGTATAAAAAAATTAAATTTCGATCCAAACTTATTGCAAAAAGCAGAGAAACACATTCCTAAACAAATAAGCAATGATACAATTTACCACAATTATTTACATTGGGAAAACCCTTTCAATAGAGAAACCACACACTCTAAAACTTGCACAATATATTATCAAATATGAAAGAAGATTACAACACACTTGCAATGCAAGTCTTTACTAGATTATTTCACCAATAATTAAACTTGGAAGAATTTTGGAGTATTCTAATGCCACTTGTGTACTTGCAAATTTTCATATGAAACCCACATCCTCAAATACTAATTTATAGACAAATGAGAAAGCTATAAACCACAAATAGTTTTCAAAACCATGTTTTGAAACCCATAGAATGATGGCACCCAACTTGGGTAAAAATTTTGATGTCACCCTCAAGGATTCCTTATAACTTACTAAAAATAGTAAATCATTGAATGCACAACCTCTAATTTGACCCACTCAACATGGGAACCAAACTTGTCATTACTTTTTGTCCCAAAATAGACACTCTATGGAAAATAATAAGGCATATCATAAGATACTTAAGAATCCAAAGTAACTCCCCTTATTTCTAGTTCTGACATGTCATAAAAATATTATCACAAGTTATTATTAAATCTCCCAAAGATAGAATAATCAAAATAGCCAATATAAATCCTCTTGCAACACCTTACAAAGGACTAAAATATGGAAAATGATGCCATAAAAAAATCATATGCCCCATTTTTGTGGAGCACAATTAAATAATAATAAAATGTGAAAATGACAAATAATATATAAATAAAATTGAGAACTTGCAAATATTGAGTCAACTTAATTCCCAACATTCTTCCACTTGTCAAATATCTTGCAAGATCCAAGGGGCAACATACCATCATGGAATCAAATGCTAGGGGCCAAAGGGTTCGTAAATTCTTAACACCATCTAAACTTCTTTGTGCTCACAATTTTGGTCAATGTATCTACAACATTCATCAAAGTTTTTACCTTTTCTAGCTTCATCCTACCAACCTCGACTATATCTCTCATAAAATGATATTGAATATCTATAAATTCTTAGTCTTAACATGAAAATTAGACTTCTTTAATAGGTAGTTCGTACTCTGATTGCCATATTAATTTAAATTACTCTTTATTTTAACCCAATGTATGAATATAATCTCTTAATCCAAATTAATTATTTCCAAGCATGAGTTGCCACTATAAACTTTTCCTTTGTAGTGGACAAATTTATTACATATTCTTTCTTACTCGTTCAAATTATAGAAACAACAAATAGAGTAAAAACATATGTATTGGTGGATATTCTACTAATGGCGTCACTTACCTAGTTTAAATCCACATAATCATGAATATCTAGGGAATGTCTATCTCCTATCCCATGGAAATACAAGGAATACTCTAAGGTACCCCACAAATATTTGAAGACACTTTTAACTGCATCCCAATGAATTCTTCTAGAATAAGACATATATATTCTAAGAAATTGGGAAATGTATAATCTAATATAGACTATAGCATACATTAAGATTCCAATTACACTTTAGTAAGGCAATATATTCATGTCTTTCATATCAAAGGTAATGTAGGATAATGTGTAACAAATGCCTTCATTCCCATTATTACAATAACACACATTAGTCTACAATATTACATTCTTAACCTCTATAAAATTGAATTGACATATTACTCTATCCAATAATATCTTTTTTCTCTCCATCTCTTCTTATTTCAATCCTAAGAATGTGTTTATCTACACCAAGATCTTTCATTTCAAAATTTGCTAAAAGTTGATATTTTAATTATGTAAATGAGGGGATTTGCTACTCCTGAGTCTCTAGGACAAGGAATAGTATATAGGGAGTGAATAGCCCTTGATTACCTCAAAGTACAAGTTCAAGTGACAAGGTATAAAATAGAGAAAGATTGCAATAACTTAATTAAATGGAATACTAAGCTAGAATGATAAAATTGTAAGGAATTACAAAATATAAATTACAAAGACAAAAAGATGAAGACTTACAAATTTTTCCCCCAAAAGGATAGATTTGTGGCCAACAAATACCAATGCATTGCAGGGACATTTGCACCCTGTGTTGTCATCCCTACCAAATCATAAGCTTTGAAAAAATTGTAATATGTAAGTACCCAACTCTTCGAATTTGAAAACCTGCACACAAGGATAAGGAAAAATGTTGAGGTTGTTTTGGGGCTTGGCTCAGTCAAACCCTTGTTTTGGTGTTTTCACCTCCATAGACAACTAGATAGATAGAAAATAGATGAGACATAAAACGTAATAGATATATGTGTGATAGAAACCTACCCCAGTGTGGAGGAGAGCCCCTATCATGAATAAAATAGACAAGAAAAAGAAACAAGAGAGAATTACCAATAGTTTGTGGCTCCCTCTTAGCTTGATAGATGAGATGTTGCTTGCTTGCAAGTGATCCTTGGCCCTTGATGAGAGAAAATTTTGGTAGAGCTTCACTATGTAGAGCAAGTGAGAAAAGATGTAGCAAATTGGATGACAGAAAGTGAGAATGAACAAGAGAAAGAGTGAAAAGAGGATTTTTGTGAGGCTGCATGGGTGAGAAGAGTTGTTACACTTGTGATTCTACCATAATGACACGTCATAGGAAAAGGTCAAAGATTATGAATGCATTTAAAATCAAAAGTTTGACGATGCTAGCACATCGCATAGGTTGCAAACTCAAACTTTCATAATTTAAATGAGGTGGAAAAAATGCTAATGCTTCACCATTGTCCCTTATGAAGTTGGAATTAAGAAATTCTAACTTATAAGGTTTTTCCATTAACATGGCTAGGCACGATAAATGCAAAGGGCTTAATGCATAAATGTGAAATTTCCATGGGGTGCAATTTTACGACACTACATTTTTCCCCCACTTTAGTGAGCTAAATTTTTGGAGAAAAATCAACTACACTAAAGTAAAAAAGAAGACATAAATGCAAGATCAAGAATTTGAAAATTTTAAAGATTTACATGCAAAAGGATATTGTAGCTCGGTCACAAAGGTCTGGAGCAAGTGGATACTGACAATGAGCCCAACATTTGAGATCAATGAGAAACTACAGTTCTAGATGTGAACTTTCAATATGGAAAACTCAAATTTAGGTTAGTTTCAAATATTGAAAGAAGCTACCATGACGAGAAGAATTTGCTTAAGAAAATTCAATGGTTCAAAAAAAAAATTGATGATTTAAGTTGAATATATGCCCCCTCTTATTTTTTCCCCTAGCTAGGTGGGGTAAAAATAGGAAGAGTGGAAGGAATATTGTCACTGTGAAAAATGGGCCAAAATGAACTATATATGCCTGGGTGGGCCCATAGAAGGGTCATTTTCACTATTCATGGCAAGGATCTTGTTGAATTTTGTGAGAGAAGAGTTAGAGAAATTCCTTGTAGATGAGATTACATGGCCCTAAGGATTGAGTAGCTTAGTGCAACAATAACATTGGGTGACGATCCTAACAAGGTACGAGGAATTTGGACCCAACTTTTTTTCATTGCATTCTTTTGGGATTTTCTCCTCTTCGAGTAACACAACATCTAGCCGACATGAAGGTGTCCAACTATCACACTGTCATCCCCAAAGCACATCAATGACCTCTAGTTGTGTTGGCATCCCTCCCACGCACTATTGTCGGAAGGTGTTCAACCTCAAATGCTAGTGTATCATGCAGATGTCTATAGCACATGTTGCCATCCCAAAGGAAAAATTAAGAAGAATTTGATGTAGAGTTATATTTTTTCTCAATGATATAAAAGTAATTAATGTGGAATTTTTTTTTTGCAAGCTTGGCCCAAGATGTGGGAGCACACAGGCAGACCACTATTGACATTGTTGTGGGATCACCGTGATGAGCTACATCTAGATGATTAAATATTTTATGAAGGGTTAGCTTCTAGTGGGTCTACACCATGATGGGGATCCATTTTCACACACCTATGTTGATGGTGCTCATGGAGCACTGGGATACTAATACTTCCACCTTCCACCTATCGATAGGTGAGATGACCATCACCGTAGAGATGTTTGTTGCATCATCAGGCTACCCATTAATTCATGGATGAAAGGTGGCATATGATGAGGGCTAGAAAGTAGAGGATTCCTACAAGGGGAATTGATATTACATTGGGCAAGTGGTCCCAGGTGACACCATGGGTCGCATCTACATTAGGTGGCTCAAGTAGGGGCAAGTGGCCATGGCACTCATCTAATGAGTGATGATTGTCAAAATTTTCCTCCATGTTGTGATGGATGGGTGAGGCTCACACCTACATGGAGGCCTCGTCCATTTTATTTGAGTGATGGAGGAGCAAGAGACCATCTTCACTTGGGGTCAGAGAATATTGGCTCATCTATACCGCAATCTCAAGTAGTATATTCATTATGAGTACCACAACCTCATAGTATGAACACTACTTCAAGTGTGGGATTTTGAGCATATTAGGTGCATGAGGCCTATTGGGATCCCCTAGGACCTAACACATCATGGTACACCCATGGTGCACATGTACCCTCTAGTGCTTGAATGATGCTATGGAGATGTAGATTTTTGGCATTTATAGTTTGATTCTTTGCAAGTGTGAAACATTAGATGGTATCCCTATAGGAGGATGTGGATTTGGCTCACCAAAAAGTGACAACTATGGAGGATGCAACACAATTGGCTCCTAGTAGGGTGATCAGATCACATCATTATCCCATATTACTAGTATCAATTCACTCAACAAGACCATCCTATTAGTGCCTCCCATCTATTTTTGATCGATGAGGAGCATAGTTTGAGTAGTCGATCGTCCTCATTCAACCATCACAAACATCATTGTTAGTGATAACAAATCAAAAATGACAACTAGCCTCCCATCTATGTTTGATCAATGAGGAGCATAGTTTGAGTAGTCGACCATCCTCATTCAACCATCATAGACATCATTATTAGTGATAACAAATCAAAAATGGCAACTAGCCTCCCATCCTTGTGTTGACAATGTTGAAATCGTCCATGATTATGTGGCATGGTGGGTAATGATTGACCCAACCTCAATTTTCCTGATAGATTCCCTTGTGGAAAATGTTAGTGTGTGGGTATGTGTAAGATCATCATGGAAAAAATAGGCCCTTAAGTGGCAAAAAAATCAAAAAAATTAGAGTTAGTCAACTTGATGTAAAATTTTGAATAAGTTAGCTACATTATTTCAAAAATATGTAAAAATAGAATCTATAGAAAATTGAATGTAGTTTATAAACTACTAGGTTTTTTTTTAAAAAAAATCTATTTGGTGAAAATTTAAAATTTTAATGTTGTGGTACTTAAATTTTAGGGAAAAAATAAGAAGTGGGTGTCTATTTGACCACCTAACCACAATAAAATGATAAAAAAAATTTATAATATTTTAGATATAAGTAGAGGAATCATGCCCCGATGTGATGCATATTTTTTTGTAATTTTTTTCCAAGTAAATAATTAATTATGAAATTTTTATTCCACTTTTTAAAACACATAAAAACTCATATGTCCGACCACCTTAACTTGGTCAAAACTTCATGAAATTCAATTCTTCTTTTCTTAATCCTATAGTATGCGAAGCATAGAATGTGATGCATGTTTTGGATTCAAAAAATGTGATACCGTTTGAAAGCTATAGATGTTTTTCAATCAGCCTATCAATCAGGGCTTTAGTCATAATTTGAATAGAAAATGAATAATAATTACTTATTAAATTCAAAGTAAAGCATAATTGATATTGGTGAAAAGTTGAAAATCTCCTTTAAAAACCTTTTTGATTTCATCAATTTTGGGTGAAAAAATAATCGTCAGTCACATACCCATCATATTGCCACTTTTTGGCCCATCATGATCTTGCACATACACGTGTACAAGATATGAGGTGAGGATCTTAGTGGTGGTGATGATGAGGAGGGTGAGGTGATAGTGTGTGGAGTGGTAGAGAGGCCAAGCCAATGTTGGAGCGTGTTATCACCTCCATTTCCTATCACATCAACCCCACCTTCGAGCTAGGCAGTCGTACCTCATATGACGGTAGTAACAATGGGTTTGATTGTAGTACCCCTTCCTGATCCACATTTACAGACTAGGTACCTAGGTAAAAATGTGATACATGTTACTTCCATTCAATATCTTTACTTAATTCCTTCTCATATATATATATATAATGTTTGGATATGATTTGTTACTAATAGCATCCACTTTCTTTATGGTTGCAGTGGAAACATAGGAGTGGATCACCTTCACTGGGTAATGCATTACAAAGGTAGCCCCTATTGTATTTATCTAGGGGAGCGTCTTAGGTGCCTACATGTCAGCTTTAGCAAGGTGACACACCCACATTTTTTCATTATTTTGATGTACAAACATATGCAAATATACCATCACCACATTGTGATATAGTGGTGCAATACTTGTACATAACATTTTGATATATCTATATATATGGTATTTTGTGTGGCATCATGGTGTTCTTATGTACATTGTGATTTTATGTATGATTATGTGATGGATTATGTGTATGGATGTATGTTTAGATTAGATGCTATCATGATCTACTAAAAAAACATTGGATGCATGCTTAATTAAATATAATGATGATCTAATTACCTAACCAAAAAACTTAATCAAATATAACACAAAGATACACAACATAATAAAACACATGCATATATATGAATTCATAATAAAAGAAATTAATTACATACACACATTCACATTGTAACATAAAATATAGAGATAATTTTTTAATGAAGAAGTTTCATAGCATAACGAACTACAATCTCTAAGGGATGAGCATCATGCATATGCCACATAGACACTATGCATAGTATTGACAAAGATGCATTGCATTGACTAGTTCTTTTAGAGGTGTTCCATCCATAGACGAAAGTCCATAGGCACTAGAACCATACATAGAGATTATTATGTAAGCACCTAACCAAATAGGGTTGAACTTCCCCTTTTGATCAGGTGGACATTTACATTCCTCCAATTCTCATAGATCTAACAAGATTACCTACCTTGAAAGTTCAAGAAAGGACATCTTGATTATAATGTTTGGAGATAGATCGTTGATAATATTCGAGATGTTTGAGATCCTACAATCAATTCTCATTGAGCAACTCAAGCTAATACAAATAGTTTGCATGATAAGTGTCATCATCAATCAATCCTTTAAAAGAAACACATAAAGATAGAATTTACAAATCTAAAGAAATGATAGTTTCAACACCATACAGAAGGTTATATAGTGTAGTACTAGTATCCATACAAAAACTCATGTGATAGGCCTAGAAGGCCTATGTTAATTGAGTATGCCAATATTTATCATGTATTTTTACTATTTTTTGGAGAATCAACTCAAGAGTTTTATTAGATGCTTCAACTTGGCCATTAGCTGAGGATAGTATGGTGTAGAAGAGTGGTGTTGGATATGATTTTTTTCTAGAAATTGCTTCACCTCTTTGTTCTTAAATGAATTACCATTATAAAAATAAGGGTAGAAAGAAATCTAAAATGAGCAATGATATTGTTTAGACGAAAGCTACATATTGCTTCAATGTTCATGGATTCAAGTGAAACTTTTACCCATTTCGTAAAGTAATTGATAGCGGTAATGATGAAGGTATTTCCTTTAGAAGGAGGTGATATTTTTTTGATAATATTCAACTCCTAGATTTTGTGAATGGCCAAGGAGAGGTCTAATTTTGAAGCTCTTGTGTATGAGCCTGAATGAGATAACTATGTTTTTGACCCTGAGGATACTTCTTGACAAAGGCAAAGGAATCCTGCTCCATTATTTAGCAAAAGTATCCCATGTGAATTAATTTACACATTAAGGATTTACCACAAAAATGTCCACCCCTAGAGCCTGAATGGGCTTGTTCAAGGGCAAGGGGTATTTCAAGCTTAGTGAGACATCAAAGAAGAATCTGACCATTGCAAGATTTTTGATAAAGAACATTAGAAAATATAATATATCAAACTAAAAATTTTCATATCCGAGTGTAAGAATTTTTAGTCACATCATTGGGAAAATTTTCAATCTTCAAATAATTATAAATGTCAGAACACCTTTCCCCCAATTCTATTTTAGCACACACTGAACCATCAAGTTTAGTTTGATCCAAGACAACAAGAGAACAAAGAATGTAAAACAAAAATTGGTATTCTTCTATACCATCATCTAAAGATACAAGGGAGGTTATGCTCACCATTGCATTTGCATGTCAATTTTCTCTCCTAGGAGACTCTCTATTGTGAAAGAAGAGAAATGATCAGCCAAGGATAAAGCCAAATCCTAATATTGAGATAGCTTATTCTACCTAGCTTGATACACTCCTATGATTTGATTTACAATAAGCTCAAAACCACCATCAATTCAAATATTTTTAATGTTTAAATCCATCACAACATGCAAGCTAGCAATAAGGGCTTTGTATTCAACGATGTTTTTAGTGCAATAAATTTCTAATTAAAAGGATAGAGGAACCGACTTGCCTTCAGGTGAGATTAAAACTAAACCTCCCCTGGAGTTAGTTTGACATATCGATCCATTGAAGTACATCTCCCATACAAGTTCATGGTCTGCTGCAAAGAGATTTTCTTCTAGAAATTATGACCACTGTGTAACGCTCCACCGCGCAGCCACAAAGGACATGAAAAACATCTAACATTTATGACCCATTTTTTAGAAAAAGTAAACTAATATGAGTTATTAGTAAAAATACACTAGTAATGAAACCATACATATATATATCACCTAACTATTTCCCTTGGGGTAACATGACTACATTACATTTGACTATCTATAACATCACATAATTCCCATAATGATGATTAACTAAATATGAGTATTTCACTTAACCAATATATAGAATTAATAATCAATGAAAGTACATCCATAAAATAATATAAATGAAAACCATCCATCTCATCAATGAAATTAAATATGAATATTTCCACAGATACAACACCATTAAGGATTGCATACTGTGAAGCAATAAATACATAGTAATACAAGGATCAATATACACTACATTTATGATAAGCATCCATCAGAGCTCATAAAATAAGGCCAAAGATTACATTCATTAAAATTATAATAAGAAGTTACATCATTCAAGAATTCAATTAATACAATAATATTTCCCATCATAAATACCTGAATAGTACAATATCATGGTAAAATACAACTAAAGTGAACGAGAACAAAGCATCAAGACTGGTTCCAACTCTGGTACATCTCTGGAGTCATTGCAAAAGGGATAAATTTGCACATCATGATCATCGGTTGGTGACCCAATGGGGAGCATAACATGTTCCACCCAACCATGTGGACCTTAAGGCTCACCACCCTTGCTAGGAGGTGATAATAAGGACCAACAACAAAGGAAGATGGTCAAGTGAATATGACTAACAAGATATCACAATAGAAGCAACAACAAGACAAGGCAACATCTGCTTCTGGAAGAACAAAAGCAACAAGGGGGAGACAACAAACATGCAAGGTTGTTGGGGGAAGAGTGTCATCACATGGCTTGACATGGGTTACCCAATGCAGATCTTCATAGGTTACCAATCCCCATCTTGGGTTACCCTGGCAACCTCAACCAATCCCCGGCCCCCATTCTTACACATGTGAAATCAACTCACCTCTCATGAAGACAAGGTAGTTGATTTTCCATTCCAGGCCTTCTCGTCCCATACCAAGCCTAAAAAAGTGCTTGGGCCATGAGAGAGGCATCCATTATCTTTTATTAGTGTGTGTGTACTACCCATCCCCCTAATTAATTATTAGGTTATCACTTGATTAACTCAATTTCCACATGAGTTACCCAAGACACCACTTAGGGTTTTAGCCCCCATGGGAAGCCACTCTCCCTACTAGCAACAAAATCTCATATTCACAAACAGGGCAAGCCAACTTGCACAAACTATCAAGTCAAATAAGTAGATTCATCAAATGAGGCATGCACCATTTCATGCTAACACTTCCTAGTAAAGAAAATCACTTTCATGTGCAAGGCTAAACCCACCAAAATCAAATCTAACATAAGAAAAATAGTTCACAAAGAACCAAAATGAAAACCAATTACGAAGCACCATTTCCTTTCCCCTCCTCTGGAAGCCCAAGAAGAATTACTACCCAAGAACCCACAAATGAGGATGAATTAACATTACGGATTCCCAAACAATTTCAACATGGATTCAAAGTATTAATCATAAAGAATAATAAATAATCAATTATATTCTATTTATTTATTCATTATGAAATCATTTAAAATAACTAAAGAAGTTATATAATCACATTTTATAAATATCTCAATACATATTTTTTTCACAAACAGATTCCTCTCACTAACAAGTCAAAAGCAATAAACTTCAGAGGACTTTTAAATCATCATTACTAACCTCTAACTTCACAAAAAAAGGCCACCCACACATTAATTCATATATAAATCAACTATTTAAATAATTGTAATGGAAACTAGCATTCTTAGAAAATCTAATTCACTTATTTAATCAAACCCCTTCATTTTTTTGAAATATAAATAAACCAGTTTTTCCTTATTTATTCTCCCTATTTCACTATCTATATAATTTCTTAATTCACATAGGAAAAATATCCTATTACTAAAACCCATAGTATATAAGACACTGATTCCTTTAATAATCACAACTCATAATTATTTATGCATATTAAGAACTCCACATATAATAACAAATTGAATTACTTAAATAATTGTAAGGGAAACATTATTTAAAAGATCATCAAAATTATTTATTCGATTACATCCTTCAATTCCTCTAATGCAATAAAAACAATTTCTTTATCTTTCAATATAATTCTATAATTTTCTTATTTACATATCCAAATGATTATAAACAAAATTATTCTTTTTCCAAATACCAAAAATACATAGGCACATATCTCTATGCATAGACCTAAATCAAAACAAAATACTATTTATTTTTCAACAAAATTTATAATGTAAAATATATTATCATAAACAATTATAACTTAGATATGTATATAAATATATTTTATTATCATAACACTTTTTTCAAAATAATATATTTGTATATCAATATAACCAATGAACTGAATATTGCATGCAACTAACATACACACACACACACAAACATTCTCATATACCTCATATATACATTAAAAGATAAACATATCTTACAAATTATATATTTTATTCAACATAACAAATTATAATACGACAAAGCACATCGACACATGTATAAAACTAGATATATATCTAATATATATTTATACGCATTGAATACAACCAACAAGTCTAAAAATCCAATAGAGACTTTATCAATTAAACTTTTAATAAGCAACAACCTCTATATATATATACATACAGATCGAAGCCTACATAAATCTCTTAAATTGAATTCTAGATATAAATGAAGCTATTGAAGAAAATCAAGTTTACTCTACTTCAGACTATGAAATCCATCAAATGAGATAAATGGAGGAGAACCAGGCATCTCCAAGGCAACCCTACAATCTAATAATCAGAAGATGACCAAAGAAGAGTAGAGTCGGCAACACCAAACTGAACTTGTAAGGAAAATGAATGAGAAGATTGTGTAAGGATTGGTTGTAGGGGAATTAATACAGAAGAAGGATAACACGAATTTAAAATAGTACTTTTTACCAAAATAATTTAATCTAATTATTTAATAGTAATATATTTACTTTTAATAAATCAATTTAAATTTAATTATTTATTAACAAACCATATCCTTTATATTTCATTAATTTATTTAATTATTATTTAATTTCCAACTTTTTTAAATTACCTTTTAAATCAATTTTAATTTAATTAATTGATTAAACAAGGCCATGTAAAACTATTAATTTTTCCACATAATTCAATAACACAATAACAATGGAATCACAAATAAACACTTACTCATACGCCCAGAAAGGCCAATACGGAGGGGCACTAGACACAATGTCATAGTATAGGTTAACTACACCCGATCCATATGAATTTGAGGCATATTTAACCCACTAAGCATCAATCCCAATAAGGTCATTCACTGTAAACAAAGATAAAGAAGCCATTAAAAGTAACATTCTAAATCATGAAAGCTTGACAAACCTCTAATCTAAGACATTGAAACTTATCCTATTGGGGGAGTGGTGTTACATTGATGTGGAATGGCGACCCTTTCCCAATCCCTTGGATAATGAGCTTGTTTCAATCAATTATATTGAAGAGAATCGATGAAACCGATGAGAGATATGTGATAAAACATGATTTAAATGCTAAATTAGCATAATATAAGCTAAGATGATCAATATGGGTGTATGCAAAGTTATTCTAAATGTATGCAAGCTTCAAAAGATTAAAATCCTAATTACAAAATATGCTAAATGTATGCACCTATGTTATCATGGAAGCCATTAATGGATGCTTTAAGCTAATGATGCAAGTAAATTAAGCTAAAATAATGCTAAATAAGTGCTAAATATGAGTGCAAGTGAAAATAATTTTAACAACATAAATTTTCTCTTAAAAGATGGATCCATTTGTCTCCAAATAGTGACCTATTTATAGGAAAGCACATGAGAAATAAAGGGTTATGATCAAAAAGGCTAATCAATGGTAAAAAAGGAAAGAAGATGGAGGCATGGATCATGGATTCTCATCAAGGGTTGAAAATGCAAGTTGATATTTAATCAAGGGCTTACATCATCCAAACACACTTTTAACCTATACAAGAGGTCATAAGTTTAACTTGCACAAGAAGTTTTGAGTTAACTTACACATGATTTTTTTTTTTTGATGAATAGGCTTTTATCTATATTAATTTAAAGATTAAAATACATATTCACAAAAAAAAATTGGGTGGTAAGAAAAAGGCCATTAAGTAGCCAGAGCAGTGCTAGTAGAGCCAGGAGGGTCTTTGTCATCCAATTTCTTTCCCTCAATGAAATTGACCCTATTTTGCTTAATGGCCCTCCCCAAAGAGGACACAATATGATTTAGAAAAGGCACACGTGACAAGGGTAATCCAGGAAACTCAATCCAAATTGGAACCCGCAACTTGGTGCCATATGAGATAGTGAAGTCTCAGGTCCATGCCTAGAAAACCAATAAAGAAGACTTGACATACTATGGACCATGGGCTAGGATAGCCTGGACATGATTGACTTCCACAAAGGAGAACAAGAAAAAACTCTTGGTTAAATTTTGGAGCATATCAATGTGGACCCCATGAGGGACCTAGGCCTTGTTGACCCATTCCTTAAGCACAATTTTAGGGGGGGTCCTCCCAACAAAGTACCCAACAAGGGTCTATTGTTCAAGCCATTGACAAGCACAATCAAAATCTAGTAAAGGAAAAACCACATCAGCTGGGGAGTCAGAACACTTACCTCATGAAAGAATTTTAGAACAAATTTTCATGGTCATTTTTTTGGAGGAGCCATTGAGCAGAGCTGTTGAACTGCTAACACTAGAATAAACTGTTGGGTTAGAGTCGGTTGAAGGCATAATATAACAAAAAAATTGTAGTAAATGTGGTCGTACACACAAGAAAAGAGGAAATTTCCCATGTAGTAAGTGCAGTATGATGCCAGACACAAGAAAACCCTAGTAGAGCTCATACACACTTCACTGCCAATCTAAAGCACACATGCAGTTTTGAGTTAACTTGCACATGAAGTTTTGTAAGAATATTCCCTTTTTCAAATGAGTGAGGAGAAAGAATATTCTTTGGAATATTCTCATGGGTGAGGAAATAGATATTTTGCAAATTAAAAAAAAAATTAATTGTGCAAAAGGGGAAGGAATATTCCCCTTTTGGAGGAATGTGCAAACGAGGAATATTCACTTGCAAGTGGGGGGATTAGATTTATTACTAATTTGATAATTAAATAAAGTTTCAATTATGCAAATTAGGGGAATTAGGATATTCATTAAATAATTAATTTATTTAATGGAAAGAGGAATTGATATGATATTTAATTAAATAACTTAGAGTTATTTAATTAAATAAGAGGACTTTAGAGATTAAATTAAATAATTTGATTATTCAATTTAATAGGATGAAATTTTAGCATGAAAGGGGATGAATTAACCTAACTAGGTCAATTAGATTAATAGATAAAAATGAAGCAATTAATTAAATAGCTAGGCTAATTTAATCAATTAAGCAAAAATAGGATGATTTTTAGGAGGATATTATGTTAGTTCTAAGCCATTGTGATCCATCAAGACATTTTTAAGTTTCTATAGAAATAAATCCAAATTAGGGAAGGAGTGAGATTGTAGTGAGCTTTTTCCAATTGATTGATAACAAGTTGACCTTTGATTGCTTTCTGAGTTAAAAACTTTATGTTGAACTCAAAGAGAAACATTACCTATTTCACCAACCTTCCTAAAAGATCAGTTCTAGTAAACAAGTGTTTAGGAAGATCACTTTTTACAATTACATGGTTTTCTGCATGAAGAAGATAATGCCATAACTTCTACATTGCAAAAAAAAGAGCAAGACATTGTTTCTCCATAGTAGAATATTGAGTTTCATAATCAACTGGAATACAACTAATGTAATAGACCACTATTTCTTTACCATCATCATCATGTTGAGCTAATAAAGTTGTTAAAGCATGAGGTGGTGCAAATATATAAAGCAAAAATGGTTTATCCTACATAGTCGACATTAAGATAGGAGGATTGGCCAAATAACTTTTGATGGACTCAAAACACTTTTTGCACTCATCCCATCAAAAGTGGACATGTTTCTTCAACATATGTGTGAATGGAATGGTATGATTAACCAATTGAGATACAAACCTATGAATTGCCTAAATGTTCCCTTGTAAACTATGTAATAAGAGATGTTTTTAGGGGGAGGAATGTTAACAATTGCATCATTTTTTTCATTTATACCCCCATTCCATGATGAGATGATAAATACTAAAAGCTTTCTAGCATCCACACCAAAAATACACTTAAGAGGATTTAGTCTCATTTTATAGAATTGAAGTCTTGCAAAGATAAGACAAAGATTTCCAATGTGATGTTGATGAGATGTATAATTAGCCAAGGTGTCATCGATGTAATCTTCTAGAATCTTGTGAATGAAATCATGAAAGATAAGAGTCATTTCCTATTGGTAAGCTGCTCCAGCATTCTTTATTTACCAAATGACATAACTACTTAATAAAATGTACCCCAAGGGGTAGTGAAGTCTATCTTATATTGATATTCCAGGTTAATGTGAATCTAATTATAGCCTAAGAAGCCATCCATGAAAGACAATAAGGCATGGCTTGTAGTTGATTCCACAATCATATTGATATTCGGTAACAAAAAATATCTTTAAGAGAGGCCTTATTAAGATCATGAAAATCAATACAAATGTGAATGCAACCATCAAGTTTACTAACAACAATATTTGATATCCAAGGTGAGTAGTCAATAGGATAGATAAATCCAACCTTTAGGAGCTTCTCTATCCCAATCTTGACGAATAAGGCTAGATACCTGAAATTGTCCTAGTCTATGAGTAATACTTTTATACTTTAACTCTTTTCTCCTAATTATTAAATAATACTTCATTATTTAGTTATTATCAAATGTCATATTCTACTATTAATTGACTTTACATTATTTAATTAACCCATTATCATTCCCCTTTTCTAATTAATTAAATAAATCTTTTTATTTATTTGTCCTAATTATCATTTTTCTTCCCAATTAATTAAAAAAACCTTATTTATTTAATTTTGTCACCAGTTACACTTATTCTTCTATCTTAATTATATAATTATCATTAATTGTTTAATTAAAAATCAATACCCTTCTTAAATTAGATAATTATTATTAATATTTAATTGAACCACTTTCCCACTTTTAGATTAATAAATTAAATTAATTATTTAATTCCCTTATTTCATCTCAACTTTATCCATTAATAAATAAATATTTATTAATTAATATTCACTTACACGTTCCTCCAATAATCAATTAATTATTTTCTCATGCATAATTCCCTCTTTCATAACTAATCAATCAATTCCCTTGACTAATCAACCAATTTAGTTAACTCCCCAATCAAGTTCCTTGCGACAAAACTCAACCATTGATCTTGATCTTTCACATTTGAATCTAGATCGGTCAATCAAATCTATCTTTTTTATAAAAGCAAGCCTTCACATCATGTTGATGGCTAACCATGAACTTTGGAATTTTGCAGCATTTCTATCATCCATGCACTTTTGAGCTTAAAGTGAAGAAGAGCATACTAAAATATGAGAGGAAATCAAGCAAAGAAGGACAATTGAAGTAATCCATGAAAACACAATGAAGGTGAAAGTGTTATTTATTTAAATCTAATTTCACATGTGTTGTTTTTTTTTTCATTGAATGATTTGGATGTGTGTTTGAGTATTGAATTGTAGATTGTGGTTGTTTTCTTTAATTCTCTATCTCCCATTAATGCTTAATACTCATTTTTCGAAGTTACATTCTAGTGAACCTAACATAGGAATCCACATGGTGTAAATTGGCATTCGAGGCTCAAGCTACATTTCTTTTGGTGTTCAATGCCTAATAGTTGACACGAATTCTCATTTTTACATGAGGTGAGAAATGTCAATTAGACTCTAAATTTTGAATTATAATTTATATATTAGACCTCAAATCCCAAGATCATGCTAATTTAATCTAAGATCTTGAGATTCATTGCATAATATGCATTTTTTGGTTAGAACCCTAAATTTCAATTTAATTAGGAACTATGTGATTCGGACTTTTAAGTCCAAACTTCTCTAGCTTGGTCCTTGGAGTTTGAAATAGGGTATAGAATACTTAATTTCACCTTGCAACATGAGAAATCTAAGGAGTTGCCTCTTAAATGAGGTGTTGATATTTATCCTTTGGCATATGAATCTTGTTCAAAATTCTTCCATATCTCATAGTTTGAGTTAATCTTAGTGATTTGGCCAATGTCACCTCATAAATTATGTATTGGTGTGCATACCAAGTGTGTAATTACTTGGTTCTATGACACCTTAGGAATGAATGAGAGTAGTGTGGCTTGCTAATGTCACACTTTTATTGTAAAAAAATTGTTCATCTTGTTTTCTTTTGTTAATATCTTGGGTGAAAGCTTAGGGCATTACAATAGCACATAATTTTTATTACAAATAATTTTTTCCCATAATTTTTTGAATTCAGATAATTAGTTCCAATTTATATGGTACAAAGATATTTTGATAATTTTTTATTAAATGTTTTATTTTTTATTAATTTTCAAATTGGTATTAACCAAAATTTTAAACCTATATTTTTCCATATCACATTTCTCTTAGCATATATTGAAATTAAAATTCTCTTTCATTGAAACAAGGACATCCGTGTGTAGGTTAGTGACTTTTTTATAATTTTTTTAATAATGTTTATTATTTTTCCAAGTGTGTTAAATAGAGGTCATTAATTTTTATAATGGACTTACATTAACTATAAAATTAAAAGAAATATAATATTAAAAATAACAAAATTTATATTATACATTTTGAAAAGATAGTAGTAGTGGATACATACTTGTAAAATAGTATTTTTAAGTGATCTTATTTATTCCTTGAAAATCTTAAGTGAAATTGGTTTTTTTTAATGTTTTGATAGGCATGGATGAGACTCCATTGAGGGTTCAATTTAAGCTTAGAGGAGTTTTATCCAAGGGGTTGAATTTATTGGGGTTTGATCTTACCCCTTCAATCAAACCCCCTTATATGGAACCTATTTATTCTTGCATCGTATATTTTTCTAATTTAAACTTATAATTTCAAGTAAAAATATAAGATGTCCCATACTTTTATAGAACTCTATTCTTTAGCCCATATTTAAAGTTTTTTTCATAAACTAGTTCTTAATTTTCTACCTTAAATTTGTTGATTAATAATCAATTATAGAACTTGGTATTGCCTTACAAAGTAGAATTTTCTTTCCCAAACTAATTATTTTTAATGAATGTGAAAAGCTAAAAACCCATACTGGTTGAGTTTAGGTGAGAACAAGATCTCTAGTGGGTTCTAATGTTTTTCATACACAATATCAAAATTATGCCATGAATGTTTTATTTATGTACTTATGATATTATGATGTATATATGTGTATGAAATGGTTTACATGTGACATTCAAAGTGTGTGTGTATTTTCCAATTAGGCCAAGCACTAAATTTTGGTTTTGTAATTTTCTTTTTATTATTAGTTTTTTAAGGAATTACATATTAAAATTTAATTTTTATCTTATATATTATGGGTATAATTTTTTAATTATTTGTGTTCAATGTTTTGTGTAAATAAGGTGAAGGCATTAATTTAATTGAGCTATTGGTACATCATTTTTTGTTTCCCTAATCAAAGAGATTGAGGGATTCAATTTCAAGTTTTAACTTCTATCTTATAGATGTTGCACATAATTCTTAGTTGGGTGGTTGTTGTTTACACATGAGATCAAGGTAATGCTTGATTTGAGCTGTTTATATCAAGTTCTATATATATAACCAAGGTAAAGCAATTTTGTCTTTCATCTCTTTATTGAATTTAGGTAAAAAATACAAACCTCTACATATTTTGATGATTCAATGCAACCAAAAACCATAAAATTATTGGATTTTATTTGATAAGATTATTATTTCTAATGAAGAAATATTTTTAATGCAAGTTTTGGAGAGGAGTCAAATTGAGATTTGTGAATAAGGACTAAATGTGTGGCATAATAAAAGGTTCTAGATGGTAGCAATATACAATTATAATAATTTCAAGGAAAGAGGAAATAAGTAGAACTATTTACCAATCAATGATGTCCATCATAATTATGTCTAATGAAGTATTTTTTGTATTATTTTAAATATGTTCAAGTCACAACATTATCTTAATATTTTACACTTTTTCAAAACTAATGGGTAGGTAACTAAGTCATAAGCCTATAAAATTTGGGGCCAATGGAGTAGGGGATGCTCTAATTTAGTTAAAATAATGAATCTTTGATATCAACTATATAATTTCTTAGACCTAAGAAAAATGTTATAGAAAAATAGATCAAGTGAAAAATAGTACTTGATATTTTTTACTATATATAGTATGAAGCAAGGAAATTTTACATAAAGCATTTATATGGGTATTACTAGTATTCTTGCAATGAATATTTTCTATTCTATGTCTTTAGCTTATCATGAAAGCATAATATTTGATAAATTTGATAGAAAGGGAAAATATGCTTACATGGAAATTGTGTAGCCACACTCACAATTATTTTAAGTATTCTTACAATATATATAACTTCTACATATATAGATCCCAAGATATCATAAAAGTGTATAGACCACATATTTGTGATGAGATTAATTAATCTATTGGATTATAGATATTTTCAAGAGAGAGTATGCAAAGATTATATTGCATTACGATTATGAGAATAATATGTTGCACATGGCTTTCATATGAAGGGTGATTAACAATAAATTTCATTGACTTATTGTTGAAATAGAGAGGCACAATGGTATTGGAGAGTTTCTATGAAATTTATGAAGCATAATAAATGATTTTGCATTACCTTTAATTTAACATATGGTAATTTAACATATAAACTATTGTGAACACTTCTTATCCCTCTACACATTCCTAAATAAAATGCTACCATCAACAATTATCATATTGTAGGTTGATGTAAGATATTTTTTTAAAAAAAAATATACCTTTTATTGGATATGGAAAGCACCACAATTTTTTTTCAAATTGCACACATGCTCATGGTTGTTTGGTGGTTAAGGAAACTAATTACTATGTGAATGATAAGTAGTGGGGGAAATGATGTAACATTAGCATGGTCATTTACTATTGAGTTTTGATCACCAATGGGTGAGAGGAAGGCGGTGTAAGTGATGAGTTACAAACATACCTAAAATTGATACCCTTGAACCCTTTGTCGTGTCTAAAATTTGATTATCCTAGTCCTTGTTTTTCCTTTTTTGATCAATGGTTTTCATAAAATAAAATTTCTATTATGATTTTGAAAAAGAATGAAATATGCTTTTTATGATGCCAATTGTTAGAGTTACTCTACCTTTTGATTGGATGGTTGAAACAATTCAAAATTATCACTATAATTTGTGGGGATTTCAAGTGAATGATTTATAGCTCAAGGAAGACTCCTAATTTCATTTTTTTGATGGTTGTAAACCAAAGAAATTATTAAGTTTGTTTATGTTTGTCTAGACGATATCTTGGTTGAAAGTCTAAAATAAATTTCATGGTTATAGGTTGTAGGCCAACATAATTGTAGCTTTCTTTAGCCTAAATTGTTGAAGATTATATATATATATATATATAGATAAGAGCATATGTATCAAATTAAATGAATGATATAAGTAATTTAGAAATATATTTTTCGATCTTATGAAGAAAAGGTGGTAATGATTCATCTTATTTCCATCCAACCAAGAGGAGGGCCCACTCTTTGGAAAGCTTGGTGATATTCTTTTGCGTTCATGTTTATTTAGATTAAGTATGTTATTTTCTATCATTTTCTTGTGTTATGTTGTGATCATTTTATGTGTGAATTATGAGTACGATAAATAGGAATTGAGTTATGGATTATGATTTACATTCATTTAAAATTCAACTTTGAAATGTGTTTCATTTCATGTTTTTGTATGATTGGATTAAAATAATTATAAGCTTGCTTTCAAAAGAAAATTATTTTGTTCATGTACCTGAATATTCTATTCCTATAGCAAACTACCCTATTCATGTAGCAATTCTTGTTTTCATGTGCCAAACTATGATGAATCTTGTAGAAGATCTTAAATAAGTCATCATATAAAATTTTAGTTGTTGCAATCGTTTGTTAGGTGTAACTACATTTCATCTCACTTAAATTATTACTTACAACCCTTGAGCATATAGCCATTATACCTTTCATAAGCTTACACCTTAAATTGACATGAGGACTCAACTAAATCCCAAGTTGCAATATCAAACACTAAATTAAGACTCTCCCAACAATAAGTGTGATAGTATGTAGTACAAAAGGTGACACCGTTTTGTGAGCATTGTTGACCATAGTTATCATGGAGTGTTCCAAAAATAATTTTTTCAATCAATTTGTCCTTTAAAATTTAAAGTTGTCATTTCTTCTAAACAAATGTATATATGTATGTATATACAACAATATATTATGTATGTATTTGTATATATATATACACATATGTGTATATGTGTATGTATATATACATACTTATATGTGTATATATATATAGACGTAGATGTATGTATGTGTATGTATGTATGCATGTATATGTATGTTACATATGCATACCAATGTTATATATGCATACATATATAATTATGTATATATACATACATTTATACATATATACATACACATGTATATATTTATATATGTATACAAATATATATACATATATACATGTACATAAACACATAATTAAATGTCTTTAATACTTATTTATATTATGATAGGTTACAATGATTATTGTTTTCTATTAATCAAAATATATTTATTGAAACTTATTAATGATTCATTAATTTTTTTAATTAAATTAAAAAATAAATTTATCAATTTATTTTAATTATTGAATTAATTCCTTACCCTTCAAGTATATAATGATTGAACTCTCTCTATATTATTTCCATCTCTTTAATTTTATATTACTTCGTTACACCTTTTACCAACCACCATCACAAATACCACTTTTTAAAAAATCCATTATCTTAATCAATTGAATTAAAGATGCTCAAGTCCCTTTTCCACTAAGCACCTTTTCTAAAGATATACATTTAAAACCATTCTAATATTTATCTAAAATCCATCCGGAATGAAACACATTCAAACTTAGATGTTTACAACACCTTGTTTGGCAATGCCCCTGCTTATAACTAAGTTTTTCTGGCCACATCATCAAATATGATGCCACATCGGTATGCATTTTTTCGAAGTGTCCAACAAGGTCCAAAATAAAGTGAGACTGATACTTGTGCACTAAATCATGTTTTATTGGTACGTTGATGTGGCATCATATGATTTGTTGCTTTTTAGATCCAAGGAATACATATTATTCAATTATTGGTAGTTATCATAACACTAACAACTTTGAAGTCACAACTATTGATTCAATATTGTCAAAAATATTGAATATTAAATCAGCAAATGCTATCACAACTATTGAAACATGATTAACTATTAGATCCTTTCCCCTATATGGAAAAAATACCAACTTGTACTCTTCTACCAATTTACTGACTCCAAGTTCAAAACCAACAGAGAAAATTTCCCATCTACCAAAGTGTTTTCCAAATTTTGCTGCCAAAACACTACCTGCGTCTTTACCGCTTAAGAACATGCAGTTCGACTGGTAACCACGTCTTCACGTGACGAAACACGCATGCAAACGCAAAACGGAGAAAACGTCAACATCATCATAAGCGGAAAATCGCTGACTAACGGAAACGACCTGCGTAGGCAGTCAAAACCAAAATATAAAAATCATCCAACCAAAACGGTAGGTAGCTATTATCCAAAGAAGAAAGGTAAGCCCCGTGAAGGGGCTGCTCTTCTTCTCGCCCCGGTGCAACCTTGTATATAATATAATATAATACAATGCAGCATATGCCCCTTGTTTGGTAGCCTTCCTTGAAATATTAATAATAATTAGAAAAACATCTAGAGGTGTTATAAAATTTTGAAGTATAATGGGTTGAAGTATTTTTTATTGTTTTGTTTAGTTCATTATATATAAATGTTCAATACAAAGGTTTGATTATGGCTTTTTTTAGTCAAATATGATCGTTGTTTTGACAAAATGTTTTGTTTAAATTATTATATCTAAATATTTGTTATAAAAGGTTTGATTAAGATTTTTATAAGTCAATTATGATTGTGATTGATATTTTGAAGAGATAAATCTCATGGATATATTATTTAGTATATTATATGAGCATATTTTATTATAGTTAGCAACATTATTGTAGTTATTAATATGATTGAAATATTCTATATATAGCTTTATTTTGATAGTTATTATTTTAAAGTTGGAAGACCAAATCATATAGTAAATGATACCAATTTCATGCAAAATAGACATTCATTTAGTTTTGTTGACATATTGCTAAATGTAACCTATTCTAATTTGTGTCATTATTGAGGGAAAACTTGTCTCCAAGGTCACAATTGTTAAAAATATAGCACACAATGCTTTACCATGTGTTGCATGTGTAATAAAAAGTGTGCATGCAAAAGATTGTGTAGTTACATTAAACATTGTTTAATTTTTGACATTTAAAGTAGGAATTTCATATGAAGTAGATCAACTAGCTAGAATATATACTTGCATACAATGGTATGTCTTTCATGGGAGGCAACTGGGTGAGATCACCAACAAGGATAACTAACGTTCCACCAAAATATTTTGTACCTTGTGATAGAAACACTTGTTTCAAGTGATTGTTGATATTAATAACAAATATCTTGGGGCCCATAAACCTCAATTAATTTTAATAATATATTGAACACACTTTAACTCTTCCATTAGTATAGTTAACAACTATCCACTTTTAAACATCACATATTTATAAGTCATCTTCAAAATGTGTTGAAATGTAGTTACACATATGTTAAAATCCATTATTCCTATTGATGTAGAGATTAAAAAAGGGTTTTTACCATTGATTGACTTGCTATGCATTGGACACTTAGTACAACTAAAAAGATAAAAATTTCTTGTTCCAATGGTTTCTTGCATGGTAATTTTGACAGGTTGACAAATACCATACAATTCATTGTGTTCCATGATTGTGTTAAATGTGATGTATTATTTTTCACAAATTACATGAAATAATATATAATTTGTGGAATTCAATTCAGACTATTTGTTTGATTCTATAAAATGTGACATCATTTGGCGCAAATCATTTAGTAATTGAAATTTCTTTTAATTATTCTCAAGGTCAAATTCATATCAATCAAGTAGTTAAATTTTAAAATTACTATATATCTTGTCTTGGAACCAACATAGATAAAACTTGTTGCTCATCCATTTCTACATTCTCATTAGTAACATCTGCTTTAAGATTGACATCATGAACATCATTAATTTCTAAAGGGTCATTTTTATGATCTAAATGTCATGGATGATATATTTTTAAAAATCTCCTAGTTTGAAATAAGGTCTTCATAATGAATTAGTATTTTACCAAATTGTTTATATGATAGCAACTCACTCCATTAGAAAATCATCATACTTGGGTGAATCAATACTTGGAATTGAATAATATTTGGGCTAAACTCTAGCAATTGTTGGTACACTATTTACATTCCATTATTCATAATTATAATGCAAAGAACTTCTAGTAGCTTCTATTATGCATCTAAATGATCAAAGTAATGAGGTGTTTCATTGATGCATGTCCAAAAAATTTATTTTGGGTGAATAATCATCATGATCTAATTATATGTGATGGAATACCTTGCATCAAAAATTGAGAAAAAATAATTGTCTAGTACATTCCATAAGAGATTTTCAACAATGCATAAAATGCTTCCTATGCACCTACGTCATGTTTACCAACTATCTTAGTGAGGAAATTTCTATATAAACATAATGCAAGATCATTTTTTATACTAAGTGAAAACACCCTAGTTAGCATGTCATAAAGATTTTTATTTTTTCACTTTAGAGAATGTTCTACAATATATTTTAAAATCACATTCCATGATAGTATAGGTTGATAATCTAGGTTTTCTCTCCATATTGAAAACATATCTAGATTGTGAACATTTTATTCTTCCATAATGCAAGATCATTTTTTATACTAAGTGAAAACACCCTAGTTAGCATGTCATAAAGATTTTTATTTTTTCACTTTAGAGAATGTTCTACAATATATTTTAAAATCACATTCCATGATAGTATAGGTTGATAATCTAGGTTTTCTCTCCATATTGAAAACATATCTAGATTGTGAACATTTTATTCTTCCATCATTCTATGCTAGTAAATATTTTTATGCCCATCTTCATCAATGAATAATCTAGATTCAATTTATAATTGCAAAAAGCATTGTAATGATAGACATTTGTATGCTCCTTTTTCCTCAAGCAAGGATCTATGTTGCATTTTATATGACATTAAAAATTATTTAAAAAAATTGTGTTACAATCTTCAATAAAGTCATTGTTCAAAATTGTACATGTATATATTAAACAAGGATCTTCTTCTATGCATCATGGTATATGAATACTTTAGTCATTGCCTTCACATGGATCTTGTGCATGTTTAAGTTTTTCATATAAATCCTTTATTTGTGCAAAGCCATTTTGATTATTCAAATCCAATGTTTCTATAGTATCTACACTCTCTACCCATATAAAAAAATATCATATACTAAAGATCTATATGTAGCCACTCCTTTTTACCAAAAAGGTATAATATTAATATAATCTACATACGTTATATTATGGCACACTATATACATCCTCTTGAAAACTATGTAGAGTTGAGTGGAATACCTTGATCAAGGTGTTTTTTTTTTTTTGATAATTTTTGAAGATAACCTCGTTATATAATATTTTAAAGTGTTGTTTCATATGCATTACAAAAATATGGGAGTTTTCAATTATGTTTTTGTTTCTCTAAGTGTATGCATCTTTTAATTTGTTTGAGGTTCAATTAACATAAGTTGATGGAGATCAAGCTACTTTGTACCAATTACGCTTAAAGTTATAAAAAATGTACAGCCTAGTTTTATTGGCATATCTCTAGAGTAATTCATTTTGTACATGTGCTACTAAATTGTGGTCCCTATTTTTTTAGCTCTATAACATGTCACCTACTCAAGTAGTCTATCATTGAAAAATCCATATAAGTATTGCCATAAATTTATAACTTTTGTGAATATACCATCCTCTATATATTTTTAACAAGTGTTCCCACAATAGGTTGGATTTGATGTCACATTATCAAATTCAACAAAAAATAATAAACTTTGGGGTGGATACCAAGCTTGTTATCATAATACATCATTAAATGTAATGCAAATCCATTTATAAAATTTTATGTGCATGGTTGAAACCATTCTATTTATTTGATAAGAAATAATGTAGGGAATGTCATTTCAACTGATCCTTTGATGTTATAATAATAAATTAGTGAGAGCCCGATCTAGGCTAACCAGTCATGTTAATTCACTTAACATCATCAAATGTTGTTGATAAATCTCCTCACTTCTTTCATTTCACTTTGTCCCAAACCAAACTTAACTAAAAAATATTTATTTCATGGCTCATCTTCTTGTTCTTTTGCCACATTACCATTGTTGGAATGCATTTGTCATTGCACCAAAAGATCAACCTGTTAACGCCTAATACAAATGTTAGAGATAAATAGATACACGGGAGGCAGTTAGTCCATGTCACAAATATGAAGGGAGACACTAGCAATTAGTCAAACAATCCCCCCCTCAACCTCACCTGAGGGGATTCAAATTCGTGACCACAAATCTGATACGATTTGTTGGAACATATTTGTCATTGCGTTAAAAGATCGACCTATTAATGCCCAATGCAAACACTATCAAGATAAAATGGATCCATGGGAGGTGGTTAGTCCATGTCAAAAATTTAAGGGGAGACACTAACGATTAGTCCAACAATCATTACATGTTTTTGGTATGTAATTCCCACACATTTGTGTCTTGAACTGGTCATTATTGGAATTATATTTTTAACTATTTATCATGGGATGCATAGGTCATGCTTTTGTATGTTGGTTTGGGTGCTTATATTAGTGTTTAAAATTCAACATTTTAATTAATATATATGGTTATCATGGATAATTATACATTTGATATCTTTTGTTGTGCAAGTCATAGATGATCATTTATTATCATGTTGTGACATTTTATGCATTGAATGGCATATTTTCCACATGAGATGTATTTTGTGTAGTTTATACCTTATGTTTAGACCACCCACATTTTTAGAGATGGTTTTCCTCTACATGGTGATTGTTGGTGTATTGCCTGCATTGAGATGTGTCTATGGTAGTGTGATAATTTCCTTGTGAGGATTTGATGTATTTGATTATGCATGGTTATTATATTGAAGGTGTGAGAGCCCTTATATATAGATGGCATATTTGGCATCAAGATCATGTTGTAGATTTTGATATGCATATGTTAAATGCTTTCTATGACTAGAGTATCATAGTGTTTTATCCAATTGCTATATTTATATGTATCACTTGATTATAGATGTGATTATTAATAATTTGATCATCCTATATTTTATATCTATAGGTATGTACATACTACATAAATGGATGTTACTTTTAATAATCGAGATAATTGTATAATGTATATGATATTTTACCTCATTGGATGATTAAAAAAAAATTAATTTTTATATATATGGTGTAGGCACACCTAATGTGTGACTTGAGTGTGCGAGTATAAGGGTATTTTCCACACTTTAATATGTAGGTCTAAGTTATTTTTCTAATGGTGGTTATATTGAGAGGTCACATTGGCCCTAATATATTTGTTAACCCTTCTTGTACTCAAATCAAGTACAAAATATGACTTGTTAGACCCTATGTAAATCTAGATATGAATTGGTGACAATTCTAGAATCTACTTGTTTTGTGGTTGAATTGTAAATAAGTGTTTTGGTTGAGTTTGATTATTCCCTTGTTGCATTTGATTATATTTCAATGGTTGTAATGATGTCTGATGCATTTTATGAATCAAGAAAAAAGGGAATTTCTATTCAGTTGCAATAGAAAAAACATATGAAAACTATTTTAATGCGTTAAATAATTCCTTCCTTATAACTTAAAATCCATTATCCATTATTTCCAAATTTGGAAATGAATTGAGCATTAAGCTAATTTATATCAATACTAATTTGGAAAAGTGAAATAAAAAGGTAGAAATAGAAATTTGAGAAAATAAAAATAAGGTGAAAAGAAAAGGAGAAAAGGAGAAAAAGGGAGTTAAAACAAAAAAAAAGGGAAGTCAATTTTTATTATTCACATTTTTGCAAAAGTGCTCTCTCAAAATCTCTCTCCCTCTCATATTGGAAAATGGAAAAAATTGTTTTGGTTGAATGAGTGTTTGGACTTGGATTGGATTATAAATTGAAGGTATTGAAGGTGTGTTTGGATTTTATATGGCTTTCTTCTCAAAAGTAGGTTTATTGCATGAAATTAAATAATTTTTTGTGCTCCAAATTGAAGGTAATTTAATCCTTTCTCTTCAATTTTGAATTTTTTAATTCATAGATTCCATACTCACATTAGTGCTAGAATATAGTTGATTTCTTTAATTTTGAATTCATTGGATATTTTAGTGATAATTATTAGTTTGGATTTTTTTAAATGCTTGTTTTAAAGCTTAATACTATGGAAAATTTTTGAAGAATTTGGAAAAAGTAAAATTGAAAATTGGTGGATTGGGATTACTGTGGATTGTATGAGCTTGGATATTGCATTAGATAGAGGAGATGAAGAGGTGTTTTCATTGTGTGAGTGATTCCTCTTCCTCTTTTTTAACAAAATTGAAGAAATCATATTTTAGGTGAAATCAATATGAGAGGTAAATCTATTCAGTCACTTTATTTCTTTCATTCCTTTGGTGTTTGAATGCCATGTTCACCCTTAAGATAGCATCCATGCTTCCTTTTTATATTGAATTATAAATAAATATAATAGATAAGATTTTGGTTATTTTGGAAATTTTTAAAAATGCCTAATTTGTACCCTCAATATAGAAAAAAAATTAAACTCTTCAAAATGTGAATTTTATTTCATGAAATGGTTGTTCACATTAGAACAAAAAGGGTAATTTTCATTTTTTTATATTAATTATATTTTATCAAAAGATTAGAATTGTCGGTGGAGAGGGAGATGGATGCTAATGGTCAAATACTGTCTTCTATAGTGACTAGGGTTTCGCCTAGGCTGAACTCTTCTAGAAGGGATTCTTAGGGAGAGATATGTGGTCTTCAGAGCAATGGCCTTTGTAATAGGGAGAAGGATGACTTGATTTTTCATGTGAAGGGCAGTCTGAAGAAATCCCGCCAGAGCCATTGCAGGGTTAGTGTGGATAGCGGTGACTCCTTTGCACAACATGACCAAGAGAATGGGCAACCTTGTGCATTTTTCACCAAGGGAGATGGATCAATCAAGGGGTTCAAGGCTTCTAAGCATGAGAGGAACCCATTTGGAAACTCTTAGATACTGAAGCATCCATCCAAGTCATCGATAGGAAAAGGAAGGGGTTCAGTTTTACCTTCTCCATCTAAATCAATCACAGTAGATTTAGATGTTGAGATTGAAGAAGAAGTAACATATAATGAAGAAGTCTTTTTTGGGCTGGGTCTGATTGGTAAATTCGGGGGATTTTGGCCAAGCCTGAATGATTTCCACCAGTGGATTTTGACCATTGGGAGCATGTATTAGAAGGGCATGTTCAAATATATCCCATGGAAAAAGGTTTTTTCAATGTTGTTTTTGAATAGGAGCATGATAGAAACACGATCCTTTGTGACTATCACTGGGATTGGGAAGGGAAATACACATTGATGTTAAAGCCATGGCATTCAACTTTTAACCTATCCACTGAAGTTTTTGAGATGGTTCCTCTCTAGGTGAGACTTCCTAATCTTCCCTAACAATATTGGTTTGATTCTTGCTTGGAGGTCATAGGGAACTCTTTAGGAAGCTTTTTAATGGTGGATGAGGGATCCTCAAATATTCTGCATTCTACCTTTGCTCAGATTTTAGTGGAGCTAGATCTGTCCAAGGAGCTTTCGGAAGAGATTTGGATACAAACTTTGAAAGGTTGTTGGGTGTAACCCTGGATTATGAGGGGGTACCCTTTAGGTGCAGATTTTTTTTTCGAACTAGACACTTGGCTGCTCAATGTGTTAAGCACATAACACATAAATCTTCTTCTTGGTGGAAAGATGTTTCTCCCCAACACTATATAGTGGAGAAAAAGGAGGAGAAGCAAATGAGCTCTCAGATTATAGGTGGGGGAGAAGTGGTTCAGGTAATTGGGGTTCTGGATCAGGTAAGGAAAGATTTGGTGAATGATCTAGTAGTAGGGAGGAACAAGAATCATAGGAAGGGGGTTCGGTTGTAAATGGTGACAATATTGTCCTCAATAGATGTGAAAAGGATTTGAATTTTAAAAATGGAGTAGCAACACCAGAGTGCTGGGAGAAAAAGGTGTGATGAGGCCGTAAGAGAAAGAAGTCGTGAAGTAGAAAGTGGATGGCTAGATTTAGTAAGAAAATTGGAGTTTGGATGGAGAAGTAATGAATCCAAATTGGATTTTGGATGGAGAGGTATTGAATCCCCAAGACAAACCATTGGAATGGTAGAAGGAGGCTGCAAGGGTGGAGGATAGTTGGAAAGTTATTAAAGGAAAGAAAGAAAATAAATTAAAGAAGGAAACTTTCGCTATGGTCCTCCAGTCCTAGACCAAGGGAAGACCAAATTGTGCTTCAAAACTTTTGACCTATTAATAGGTCTCTCTTTAGGGTCTGAGGTTTTAGGCATGTTTTTTTTGGTCTTTCTATAGTGTTTCTTTGTATTGGGTGATGATTCACTATTGAAAATAATGATGTACTCTTATTTACTCTTGAATAATATAAAATATTATTACCGAACAAAAAAAAAAAAAGAATTGTTGCCTTTTAATTACATATAATACCTAATATGGCATTTGATTTTTCTATTGATTTATATAGAAATAATATCATATTTCTTTTTATATGCCAAGGATACATTACTATAGACTATAAAAAAATTATACAAGAGGATTTGTATGTTGTTCATACTAGACTATGTCAACATATTTTCATCTTACATATTCATGTTCTTTCATTTTGAAACCTACTATTGTATTTCTTCTGAAATTTTATGTACCCCTCCCTGAATGGTATGTTCTCCTCAAGGTTAAGAAACTAGATTCTCACACATAGGGCCTCTTCTTTGTTTATCTTTCCTTTTTCATTCTTTTCTTGCTTAAGATTCTTGTCTTTCGATATCCTGATCATTGCTATCACCTACATAGCAATAGAAAAATATTGGTTTATGAAATAATTAGTATAGACATATAGGTTAGTATAGACTAAATAATAAAAAATAAAGTAACATGTGAATGTTAATTTATAAATAGTTGTTAGGTAATAGTTAGTAGATAATAGAATAATAATTAGTTTCGTGGGAGTTATTCCAATAAGTAAGTTAGTTGGTTTGATATAGGAAATATAAGACTATATTAGCCAATGCAAATTAGTGTAAAATTACCTTGATTGAAATCAATTTATTTTTCATTTCTACAACAATAGTATAATTTTTACAAAAAAAATTATATGCTCTACCATTTCTCAATATGGTATCAAAGCAATCTGATATTTTTTTGTGTGTTTTCAGTCTCATTCCAAAACTTCCAGAGACATGATAAGATGTGATAGGTATTCAAAATGTTATGTTGGGTGTTCAAATTCATTTTCTAGTATTAAAATTTGATATCTTTCCCATTTCTTAATAAAATTTATAAATTCAAAATATTTTGGAAAGGTGGTGAAGAGGAAAACAAAACCCAAAAATTGTTTAAGGATATAATTAATGTTTGATGAAAAGTTTGTTTGAGAAGAAACCACACAAAAATAATGACATGATAATTTTCCTTCCAAGAGTGATAAAATACAACCATGACAATTATTATTTCTTCTTGAGTAGCTATACATGAGAAGAATATTTATGCAAAGGAGTGGTATCTATTCAAAGGAATTATCATTTGTTGAGATCCATGCTCAAGTCATTATTATTTGTTTTTTAAACTACTATTAATTGTACTCTAACTACCAATGTATTTTAAACTACTATTCATTGCTCTAACTACCAATTTATTTCACTCTCACCATTCAAATATGTGGAACATTCACATAGGTTTAGATAAAATGATTGTTCTTTGTTGAACAAAATTTAGTTGAATTTGTTGTTTTCTAGAGTATACATTGGTAATATTAGTTATTTGTTCTGCCTATGAGAGTTATGGTTGCTAGAGTAAGTCCAAAGGCATGTTGGTGATTCATGGTTTGTGCAAACCATAATTTTTTTGAGGTATGTATTACATTGATCATTTAATATATTTTTTTGAGGTATGTACTACATCGATCATTTAATATATTTTTTTTTAAAAGGTGAGGAGTGCAAGTATATAAATTTTTAATTATGGGGTGAATAACTTATATTTACTTAAGTATTACATTCGTGGCATTATAAATTTGGTAATTGAACTTTGGTTAAAATATTGGAGTAAAAAGTTATATATTCAAGTACTACAATATATCTTTGGTTGCACTTTGAATATTATATTTTGGGAGACATTAGAAATTTTTTAGGAGGTTATTAATGTGAAGAGTGTGAACCTAACGGGAATTAACAACAAGACAAAGAGAACAAGATCATCTTAGATGCATTTTTATTGTAATGGGTGCATTATTGGTTGAATCTAACATCTCCATTTTTATGTTTGAGAACTTTTATCATACATCATATTTATTAATAGTGCATTCAAATCCATTAATACTATATTTTGTGGTTAAGATATAAATAATTCAATATCAGAGGTTGGAGGCATTAGAGGATAGAGGTCTTTTACTATTAGGATTAGGTGTCATCTACCTTGTAAATCCCATTTCATATTGCATGGTTCCAACATCCTTGGAAAGTGTCTCTAGGAACTTAGGATGTATTGGGAAATATTTTGTAATATTAGTTCTCACCAAATTGTTTGTAATATATTAATAAAGGGGTGATGGGTTCCACTAGCAATGGTAAAGGTGACTTGTGAAAATAAATATTTAATATTGTTTTCCCCACATGTGAATGCCTAGAATGGGATAAAAAAAGATAAGGAAAAGGATAAACATGAGTGACTATTGGTATTATCCAAGTGGGAGTTGGAATGAAGCCACAATTGTCTCTTGGTATTCCATCATTTATTACATTTAATGTAATTTTTATCTCCTAAGTTTGGGTGCCCAAGTTGGAGGGAAAGTATTGGAGCCAAAATCAATGTCTTTTTGCATTTTGAGGAGTTATTCCAAAGATTGGGGATATTTGGAATGAAGGGTCATCTTTGGTTTCCATGTTTGGTGTATTAGATGCCTTCACAAGTCTATAAATTCAAACTCTTAGGTGTAGAAAATATGAGCAATAGTTGGGTGTAGAGTTTCAATGCAAGAACAAGGATAGGTTGAGGCATAAGGAGGTAGTTCAAATGTGCATAGGTGATTCCATGTTGGAGGAAAAGAGGAGAATAGAAGTGAATATATTGTAATCTCACTATTTGAAGATAATGTATACTTGGCATCTCTTCTTGGTGGAGTTCTTCTCGTAAGGGTTTATCCATGTAAATATTGTGTTATGCGATGCTCTTATGTTACTGATTTGTTCTTCATTACTACTATATTATGGTGATATTAGGTCTACATAGGATCACGGGGGTCCAAAAAGTGGGGATATGATAAAAAGGGCATTTTTCATTCACCCAAAAATGACAAATTTCACTTTGACTTTTTACTAGGGTCAGGTAAAAAGTACATGTTGCCATGGTAAGAACCAGAGCTAAATGGATATCTGTTCAAAATGAATATTTTTTGCAATGAAATCATATAGAAAATAAATATATTAAATATATATATTATATTAATTTTTATTTTCTATGTAAACTGGAAATAGATGATTATACTGTCCTACAGTCGGGTAGGCCAAAAAAAATTGCATTTTTTTGCAATGAGAAAAATAGGTTAAGTTTTATATCATTTTTCATTTCTCAACCAACTTAGATCCAATGGTGAGGTCAATTTTGTCCCAAGGGTTCATCTAAAACACTTCCCCCCACAAAACCCTTATTTGAATGCACATCCAAGAAACCCTTTTGACCTAACATTTCTCACACCCCAAATCTACAAACAACCCATCATAATAGCAAACCTAAAACCCTCAGATCTTCAATGAACAACTTGTAAAACCCTCATATCTTGCCATTTATTTCATTCTCATGCAATACCATAGACTCAAACTTAAACAAGATTTTCTCAACCTAGGGTTATACAACCACAACCATGGCTCTGATGCCAAATGAATGGAAACTTGTAGCCTTTTAATGAAAATTTACACATAGCTCAAATAGAGAGATCTATGCAAACAAGTATTCAAAATCCATATGCAAACTAATATACAACATACCATCAAAGATGACACAAGATATACCATGGGAAAACCCTCAAGAGGGAAAAACCCAACCTCCAAAAGCATCCATCACTCATGTATTATTTAACAATAAAAATTACAATATATCTTCAGATCTCTCCATGAAAACCATTGAAGCATAAAACCCTCTACAAGAAATCCATGTGAACAAGCATGTAACCACACATCCCATGCCATGCTTCAACTCTCACAAATGCTAACAAGAGCTAACATGTCAACCGCCCAGCCTTAAACAACTACCCATGTGGCTACTTTTATAGAAGCAAGCTCCCACAAAACTACCAAGTATTATTACATAAAACCATGCGACTAAAACCATGGGATTACAAAACCATGTCCCCACATTTAATATTGAGTACTTTATTAAATTACTTTCCCCAAATATTAAATAAATACAATTTTACAACTTATATTATGTCCCAATGTTACATACAACATAAAGTGGCCCCAAGAATGTTAACTCCTAGTGATGCACATAATTATAGATCCCCCTAGGTGCACCACTCACACATAATAATAAACTAGACATTATAAACATTATGGAAGGTGTACAACACCTAATTCCTAACATTAACCCTAAAAACCTAGGAAAATTTTGAATCAAGGGAAAAATAAGAATCAAGAAGATAGCAATAGGGGAAGAAAGTGGGGAGAATGAAAGGAAACACCTCAACACCCAACATTATTAGAAAAGCTTAAACCTTTACTTGTATTTCATGATTTATTCATATTTATAGGTGGTTGTTGGCTTGTTTTCATCGTAACTCTTACAAAACCATCACCTTGGAGCTCCACCTTTCCACCACTACCCTTGCAGATCAATAATTTAATTATGTCACCCAACTTCAACTAGATTAGTTGTGACAAAAAATAAAATTATGAATGCTCATGCAACCCATGGTGCTTAAATTAAAGTGTAATTGCATTGGCTCAAAATCAGAGATAAGGTCTCCAAAGAGTTCTTTCAAGTATTATGATCTTTCCATACTTCCCATATTGTTAAGTAGATTTAAGGACAACAATTACTATAAGATTTTCTTAATATTCTCTAGGCATTTTTTTGACACTATGAGTAGGTTTTTGTAGCCTAAGATTATACTCTTGCAATATGTTACATTGCAACAATTTCTTGTGATTGTTCCTTGCCAACTTTACAATTCCCATTGCATTCTTTATGACCATCTTCTCACTCAAGATGATCTTAAGGAATCAGTTTTCTTTATGGACAATGAAAAATCCCTTGGCTTAGATGACTTCCCTTGTGAATTTTACAAAAAATTTTGAGATATGGTTGGAAATGACCTTCATAATGTGTGCCTTGAAGCCATGTAAAATGGGTCATTAGCCAATCTCATTAACAAAGGAAATATTAAATTCATACCTAAAATAGAAGATCCAAAATATATTAACATTTGGCAGCTCGTCACTTTGTTGAATATGTCTTACAAGATCATAGCTAAAGTGTTGGCTCTCAAGCTTCATTCCATGTTGCCTTTAATTGTCCAACTAGACTAGATAGGTTTCATTAACTCTAGATTTATTTTGGATAATATAATTTCTATGCGGGAAGGTATGAAATAAGCTTGCCACTATCAATGTCCTTTCATTTTTATAAAAATCAATTTATCTAAAGCTTATGATCCAATAAAGTGGCCCTTCATATTAGCTATGTTATAGGCTCTTGGCTTTGGTCCTTGATTCATACAAATAGTTCAAATAATTTTTGTAGAGGCTTATTCTTGCATTACCATATCAAGCCTTCATTCCACCTCTTTTGGGATCTTTCAATCCATTAGAAAAGGTTTCCCTCTTGCTCTAGCTCTCTATGTTTGGTTGTTGAAGGTTTTGGATACTTGATAGCTCAAGCCATATCTCAATCCCATGTTAAGAGGATTTCTCTTCCTAATTATTCTCAATAGCTAAGTATGAATGGGAATTTTATTGATGAATCTTTAATCACTTTTTATTAGGAAGAGGATAATATCAATTAGGAACTTCACCACCTAGAGGTTTTTTTTTCCAAGGTTCCAACTCCAATATCCAATGGTGCAAGATCTTGTGTTGCATGCAATCTTTTTTTCCCAAGCTAGGTTGGCTTGACCATTTTAATTTGAAATGGATTTGATCATAGGGATATTTTTTTATTTCTAAGAATCACATTTTCTTTCCATACCACTCCTTCAAAGCTTTGGAAAGCCATGATTGTGAGAATTGATAAGAAATTGCACTACTAGATTATTGAGCCTCTCTCTTTGGCTAAAAAATTTCAAATTTTCTTAAATATCTTGGAAACCACTCATATTTATTATTTTTCATGTTGGGCCCCATCCAAGGCTTCTTATTTTAAATTTTAGAATCTCGGGTATGTGCAAGATCATCATGGAAAAAAGGACCTTAAGTGGCAAAAAATTCAGAAAAACCAGTGATAGGCAACTTAACGTTAAAATTTGAATAAGTTATTTATATTATTTCAAAAAATGTAAGAATATAATCTATAGAAAATTGAATTTAGTTTCTAAACTACTAGGTTTATTTATAAATAAATAAAATCTATTTGTTGAAAATTTGAAATTTTAATATAGTAGTACTTAAATTTCAGGGAAAAAATAAGTAGGTGTTTGTTTGGCCACCCTAACCATAATAAAATGATAATATTTTTTTTATATAAATTTATATATAAGAATCGAATTCATGTTTGGATGTGATGCATATTTTTTTGTAATTTTTTTCCAAGTAAATAATTAATTATGATTTTTTTATTACAACTTTTGAAAAATATAAAAACTCGTATGTCTGACCACCTTAACTTGGTCAAAACTTCATGAAATTTAATTTTTCTTTTTTTAATCCTATATTATGTGAAGCATTTAATGTGACGCATGTTTCGGATTCAAAAAATGTGATACCGTTTGAAAGTTATAGATGTTTTTCAATCAGCCTATCAATTAGGATTTTAGTCATAATTTTAATAGAAAATGAATAATAATTATTTATTAAATTCAAATTAAAGCATAATTTATATTGGTGGAAAGCAAGAATCTCCTCTAAAAACCCTTTTCATTTCATGAATTTTGGGTTAAAAAAAGTCGTTAGCCACATACCCTACAAATACCCATAATATTGCCACTTTTTGGCCCATCATGATCCTGCACATACCCTCTCCTTAGATATTTCCAATGGGCTTCCAATGGTGAGAATTAAGGCTTCCATCTTGTTACCTAGGAATTTCAGTGCCTCTCTCATGAGGTCATAACTTGGGATTGACTTCCATTCATCATCAAGGCATTTCCTTATGCACCAAATGGTTCATCAAACCTCTTATAGGTAATGAATATTGGAAAATTATTGGTCATCATTGCATTAGTACTATACTATATCAACGTCGTCTAGCTTGGAAAGACTTATATTTTGGAACCCTTCTAACCATGAGGGAACCTATATCCATTAAAGGAACTCTTTTTATCTGAAATATTGGAAGGCTTAGGAAGTCATCAAGCCTTGGATTCACTAGGATGGAGATGATTTTCATAATGGTTTATTCATTAACCAATACTCTATTTGGTGGTCCATGGTTCTTAGTTCTCAAGTGTAGCTACTTGCTCACTTACCTTAGATTCATGCCTTGAAGTTCTACAAATGAGGAGTGAGAGTTTTACTATATTTTATTCATCAAGACACCATTAATTTTCTTCCTTGGCCACAATTTAGACTAAAATTTTGACTTAGTAATCAAAACTAAGAGACTTACTAGATGGTTATTGATGTTATCCCTCCTTAGATTATTCACAAAGTTGGGGTATGATGCCTCAAACCTTAGTGGATAGACTAGAAGTGTTATCGAGACACTTTGTTTCATAATTACAGGCCCTCTAACTTAGGATATTCCTGGTTGTCTCCACACTTGTACATATGGTGGATCAACTCAATCTTTGTTGTAGTCCTCTCAAGGGACTTGGCAAAAATATTTCAAGACATTTGGTTTATGGTCCTAGAGCCCAATTTGGCTCACTTTTCCTGTTGTTTTTTGTACTAAGGCCTTCCTTTGAAGACTCATCTTGCTTGCAAGGGCATTTCCAATCCCCATTGTCCTTTTTGTGGTTAATTTGAATCTTTTAAACATCTCTTTTGGTTCTACCCCCGAGCCTAGGAAGCATGGAACTAGGTTCATGATTTCTTCATACCTACCCATTTTCCTTGGCACATGGTTTTATTTGGAGATTGGCCTTGTCTCCCACATAAATTACCAAGATTTGGAATGCTTTTAGGGTGGACATTATTTTTAGTATTTGGAAAGATATGAATGCTCTTTTTTTTCTTACTATATTTTCGATAAGTATTTTTACTTATACACTAAATTGAACATTTTAAAGATCTAATGTTCTTATGAAGATTTAGGTACAATCCAACAAGGTTTCTCTTGAATTTTCCCATCTCCAAGAGCTACTTGACCACTAGGGAAATGCTCCCTACATTGTTGTCGGGTTCCTCCCAAATCTACTTCTCGTAGAGGGTGTGGATGTGGGTATAGTCACTCAACCACATGAGATTGTGGAAGCTATGGAGATCATGGTTTTGATTCTTGTGGTACCTTGCCTTAGAATCCTAGGGACTCTACTACATGTGGAGGTTGGTCTTAACCTTCCCATCGCCATATCTTTAGCATGTGCTCAATAGCCTCTAAAGGAGAATGAAGAAAAAAATTCCAATCTCACTAGTTGGGAGCCGATTGAATATGACATTCCCATTGATATTTGTGGGGATCCTAATTATCAGGACCCTCCTCTAGTTGGCATAACCTTGGATGCTTAGGTTTATTTGTGGGCTTGGCCCTTGTTATTTGGTCCTTTTGTTAAGACTTTGTGGGTGTGTCGTCTACACTCTTTTTTTGTGAATATTATACTATATTTATATTTTATTTAATATTAATTTTTAATAGGAAATATTCATAAAAATATTTCAGCTTTGTATATAAGATTTAAAATTAATTATTGCTTTTTACTTTTTGTAATTAGTGTACCATGGAGATGCATTACCCCCAAAAATTATCATGTTTCTATGGTGGGTATGTCTTTTAGATATGGGGACTTGGAGGGGATGTCCCCCTACTTCCCACCACCTTTGTTGTTGTCCCTGGGTTGTCCCTCTTAGAGGGGATGTTTCCAAGATGTCCCCTTTTTTGGGGACTTCTAGGGGATGTTGGGATCCCCCTAAGATGTTCGAAGGACTACTAGGAGTCCCTAAATGTCTTAGGGATGGCCATGTGTCTCCCATGACCAAGTAATAAAAAAATGCATTTAAAAAAAAATAAATTTAAAACTCGTGCCCAAGCTTGAACCCTAATGACTTATGGGGCTCTCCAAACTCCCAAAAAATTTATAATGTTTTATTCTAACCTCATTTCAAATCACTCCCAAGTTTCAGAGTAGTAAGGACTTGGTGTTGTAAAAAATAAATGATAGAATTATGAAAATAACATTCACCCTGAAGGTTTGTGTGGTTTTGATCCCACTGAGGAGCTTTTCCCCTTGAACCCATTAGGGCTTTACCTCAAAACCCTTGTAAAGGGCACTATCATTCAACCCTACCAAGGGATTTTCTCTCAAACCACCACCCTTTGTTGCTAATGTTCAATGTGATAATTGTCATGTTTGTAATGTTTAGTAGTTTAAACTTACTTAGTATGCTACATTTTTTATTTTTTATTCTTATATTTATTTCTTACACATCTTTTTTTTAACTAATTTTCAAGTGTAGACACCTAAAATTGGCACATCATCATTACCCAAACATTTATTTTATAATTGATTGAATCTAACCCTAACTATTCAATCAATTATCTCATTTTCATAACTTATTAATTAAATAATATATTATTATTTAATCAATAAACTCACTATTCATCACTATTCACCTACACTTATTTTTTAGCCTAAATGATTTAATTGTCTTCCTCCTATAGTCTACTTTAGGTAAATAACTCCAATTATTTATTTACCTAAGTTCCCCATCCATTTCTCAAACATTAAATAAATTAAATACTATTTAATTCCCTATTTTCTACACATTCCATTAAGTGGGCTAAAATCAATTAGCCCCTTAATCACCCACTTGTACATGCCTAATCCTAGTCAACCGCCCCATCAAATACTCCATATCCCCACATGTGTACAAAGACATGAGCCTTTTGTACATAAGGCATGGTCTTTTGTACACATGACATGGCCTTAATACCATGCCACAAGGGTCAAAGTACTTTCTCATCCCTCTTGTGTACTCCAAAGTACCCTTTCCATCTCATCCATCCACTTCTCCCAAGGATAATCTTCACCATTCATTCTCCCCTTAATCTCCCTTCATCTCCTCTAACCACATGTGGACACTTGTCCTCCTCTCATCTCCCCATGTCTCTCACTAATATGAATCACTGATCTCATCTTTTAATCTTATCCATCCAATCCTTGAGCATAAAATTTATAAATCAGCCTCAATCAAAGGGATTTTCAGAACATACAATAATCTCACATGCAACCTTACGATGTTAGCACAAGCACTCGCATCCAACCATCCATGAGCACAACCACTATTCCATGTTGCAACAAGGGTTGGTTTTGGTAATATCTTTCATGTTTTTATCATGTGTTACTTGCCCTTATGCTTAATCTAGGTGTTGTTCATGTTTTGAATAGAGTCTGGTTAATATTGCTTTTGTTTACTCTATTTAGGCTCAAAATTCATGTACACATCAAGTACTATATGTGCTTTTACCACTAGCTCATTGTGCCACCATCCCCACAGTGTAGTCCCCCCATCATCCACAAACTTAGGCCCTTGGTACCCCTATCCCTAAAACTCGTCTCTCCATTCTCCCCAACCCCCATCAAAAAACTTTGTGGAACTATGTTTATAATTTTATTTTCAATTTTTTATATGAATTAATATTAATATAAAGGGATGATAAATAAGGGTTAGTCGCTAGACTATAACTTGTTAAGCTTCTCTAGTATTTTCAACATATTGCTTCAAATAATGTCAATAAATTTGTATTCATATTTGATGTTAGTATTTATAAATAGAAGTTAAACTCTTTTGTTGATTCATTACATTTTAATTGTACGAGTTTCAAGATGAAAGATGAATGGTGAGTGTTACATAAGATATAACACTGACACAAACACTATTCTCATATGATGAATTTATGGCAAGTTGTGTTGACAATTCTTACAAATATTATTAGTCGTGAAGGAGGATTTTCAAAACAAAACATATAAATCAAAGTTGAATTTGGATACATTGGATACAATAATTAAATTAAAGTGTCTTTAAAAGAATGTAAAACACATACATTAATAGACTATTTTTAACCATATTACAAATTGAAATGAAGTATAATATAAAAGATACAAAATCAAGAAGGATTCTTGACCTTTAATATTGTTTATTTATTTTTATGTTTAAAGTAAATAATAACATTAACAATAATTTTGAATTTAAATATAACTAGATTATATTTAAAATATTTAAAATATTATACTTTTTATTATTCATTAACATTTCTACAAGTTATGATTTCTATGAAAAATATTTACATTAATTTAATTTATAAATAATGCTATAATTTTAAATAATAAATAAACTATTTACAATATTTTATTAAAGATTTTTTTTTTCTTTTTCTTTTTCTTTTTCTTCGAGGTGTAGATCGGTTGGTGGAGCGTTGAAAGTCATAGATGATCGACATAAGTTCAAGCCTCACCTAAACCAACCGTGCCCATAGTGGATCCCATGCGGATTAGCTCTTGACCGAAGAAGGATTAGTCTTGTCTAATAACAGAAACTTAAGAAAAACCTGTGGAGACACCTCCTCCATAGAATTTTGATAAATGAGATCTTTGCACTGAATTGTAAGATACTAACATCTATATAATCCCATTATTTCCATTAAAAAAATTGTATGAAAAACAGAAGTGACTAATTCTAAGTCTGCATACATTGCACCTGCCAGCAATACAAACGCTAACGAATACCCATTACCGGTGAAGTTACATTGGTAATTACGTCTGCATGTGTGAAAGGAAATCAACGAAACACGTGCAAACTCTAACGGCCAATGAAATGTCTTCCTCGCTGTGTAGGAGGAACTTTTTCATTAATATTGAAAACATCAACATCATCATTATGCATGACCAATAGAAACAGCCGCAAAATATAAATAATAATTTAGGTACAAAAGCACAAATCAAGTGGAAACGTAAACCACGCCAATGCCATGTGAAGTCTAAACTTACTTTCTCTACAACTTCCACCTGCCACGCATTTTTACATAAAATTCCCCTCCCGTCCCGCAACGGCAGCTATTATCCTTTGAACTGCATTTATTTTTTTAATTAAATTTTATTTAATAATAAAAAACGGCAGGTATTATCCACTCAAAATGTCAAAGGAAAGAAAGTAATCCTGGCGAAGGGCAGGCCTGCTCTTCTTCTCGCCCCGGTGCAACCTTACATAAATCCAAACTATAAAATATACGAGAATGGCTCGCTCATCTAGATTCTTACCAAACGCAGATTTAACGCGTTAACATAAAATTCCGGAAAATGTTTTTAGTCCCACACAACGAAATAAATTTGGGTTTCTTGATTCGAAATAAGAAGGGGATCGAACCCGACTAAAAACCAGTAAAACTGAATCGGTCAGCCTAGAAAATTGTAAAATATAATGCGGCATATGCCCGTCGTTCGCAACCTTCCTTGAAAATTATATAATGATAAATATATCTCAACTGAACAACTCGTAGAAAATTCCTCAAGGAAGGAACCCAGAAAAACTCTGCATGCCGGCAGCTGCAATATAAATTAAGTCATTAGCCGCACAATTGTTCTTGTGAAAAGCCCTCACAGAGAAGCTTATTCAAATCCCCGAATTGAGAATGGCAGGACGCCCAAGGCCTGTAGATGTGGATCTCACACTCATCTCTGCAAAAGATCTGAAAAATGTGAACTGGCGGTCCGGAGATCTGCGTCCGTATGCCGTGGCGTGGGTCGACCCGAACAACAAGGTTTCGAGTCAGGTCGACCGGGAGGGCGACACGAAGCCCTCATGGAACGAGAAGCTCACCATCCCCGTCACAAGGCCGCTGCAGGACGCCGAGCTGACGATCGATATTGTCCATGAAAAGGCCTCCGAGCAGACCAAACCCCTCATCGGAACCGCCCGGGTTCGACTCACAGAAATCCTGAACGAAGTGGGCTTCGACCAGAGGCAAGAACGGACCCTCAAATTGAAGCGCCCGTCTGGCCGGCCGCAGGGTAAGCTCGAGATCGCCGTCTGCCTGAGGGAAAGACGATGGCCGGAGCAGCAGTACCCTTACCCGCAGGCCTACGGCACAAGGGACTATGCCCCTGCCCCTTATGCATCCCAGCAATACCCATATGCTGCTAACCCTCCTCCACAGCAATACTCCTATGCTTCTAACCCTCCTCCGCAGCAATACCCTTATGCTGCTAACCCTCCTTCAGGGTACCCTAGTGCACCTTATGGGAACCCTTATCCAGAAAAGGCCCCGGTTTCTTATGGGGGTTCTTCTGGTTATGGCAGTGGGCCTGCTTATGGCGAGACTCAGAAGCCCAAGAGCAGTAAGTTCGGAGTTGGGACTGGTCTGGCGGTGGGAGCTGTGGCTGGGGTTTTGGGTGGCTTGGCTCTTGCTGAGGGAGCTGAATATGTGGAGGATAAGATTGCTGATGATGCTGCAGAGAAGGTTGAGGACGATTATGCTGATCAGGGCGGTTATGATGATTATGATGGTGGTGATGACTACTGAAAAATAGTCTTACCTTTTAGTGTTGGTGTCAACTTTGATCCATTGCAGTTTTCTTTTTGCATGAAAACAATGTTGTGAGAACTTTGGATTTCAATAAATTTTACAGTTGCTTACTGCTAGAAAGTAATTATCTCTAAATGTCAGCTCAATCTTTAGTGTTGAAGATTCCTTCCCATTAAGCTCGTTCTGGTCTGAACTTGAATTTAGATCATATGCATTCAGTCATCTTCAGAATAGGTTATGGTGCAGACTTATTTTGGATCTATTTGACATAGGGAACAGCTTAGATCTGATTTCTCATATCCTAGGCTCTATCCATTTGAACTGTTTGTGGGTTTTACAGATCTCATCTCTAATTTAGATTTTATCTCTTGTACAGAAATTTGGTGTATCAATTGAAAATTTATAGAAATAAACAACATTAAAAAATATTAGCTAATTTAATAGTTATCCATCTGAATTTATGTATCATAGTTACAATTTTAGAAGATCACAATAATAATGTGGGACAATATCAAGTTCAGCTCCTTTTAAATTTAGAGTTTTTTTAATAGAAGAATATAACAATTGATTAAAAATGTTTTCAATTCAATTGCAAATATTTTTCGAATTAGCATTTTATATCATATTTAGTAATCTATTATCAAATCAGAGATCATACTTGATGATCCATGTTAAATTTTTTGCATTAATATTTTAGATCATATCTAACAATCTATCATCAAATCACAAGAAGAGTTGATGATTCATATTATTATTTTTTATCATATTTGATAATCCATTATTAGATCTAAGATCACAGACAATGATCCATACTAAATTGACTTGATGATATGTTACTAAATTTTATTTGAAATTAAATAAAATACTTTTAATTGGAATGTAGAAAAGCATGCTAGTATAATAATTTATAAGGAAGAGTGATCAATAAAAAGGTTGAGGCTTCAAAATTATTTCTATAGGATAGATAAGGTTCAACATTTTATTGAAGAAATGTTTCTTATTAGAAAAAATGATTTCCCATAGAGAATTTGTGCAGTTGTGGACAACCATAAAGTAGAGTTCAAGATTGCCACTATCAAGAATTAAGATACTTTATTTGGTATGCCAATCTCCATTCTCATTGATACTAGTCACATAAAGTTTTATAACACCTAGTTTGTTAAGATTCCTAGGAGAGTTGGCTATATGGCAAACTCATGGTAAGTTGAGTACACAAATCAAGCAAGAGTTTAGGTGGAGCAATGCCTATTTGAGGTAAAAGTGAATTTACCCTCCTTTTTGATTGAGGTCAACTTGTATGTAGCACCATTTGAGATTCTATGATGTCATTTTAGGAATGAACTTTTGGTGATGTCACAAGGAAAAGGTAGACTACTTTTCTAAAACAATTGAGTTCCTAGACAACTAAGGGAATCAAGTTTGAATCCAGGGAATCAAGTGAGATGTCAAGATCAAACAAGTTTCAACTATGCAACTCAAAAGAGCTAAGAAAGGGTTGTTGGATATTCACAATGAAAATGGATCAAGTTGAGAAACTTGAGGAATAATCAATTCAAGACCATCTCATCCTTTATGAATTTTGAGATGTTTTCTAGAAGAATTGTTGGGTCTACCTCCTAAGAGATAATTTTACTTCACCATAGAAATTATACTAGGTTTTGAACCTATGTCAAAGGATCCTTATTGAATGACTACCATGGAGGTATTTGAACTAAAATTTTATTTGCAAGAGTTGATGTCTAAGGGGTTGATTTATCCTAATATGTCACCATGAGGAGCACACATGATATTTATCAAGAAGGCTAAGACACTGTGATTATGCATTGACTATCACATGTTGAATAAGGCCATGATTAAGAATAAGTACCCCTTGCCCCATATCGATGATCTTTTTGTTCAGATGTGTGGTGTGATGGTCTTCTTAAAGATTGATTTGAGGGTCAACTACCACCAATTGAGGATTAAAGGTGAAGATATTCATGACAACATTTACAATGAGGTATGGTCACTACAAATTAAATATCTAATCTTTTAAATTGACCAATCCCCTTGTAACATTTATGAATTTGATGAACAATGTCTTCCAAGATTATTTTGACAAATTTATCCTTGTCTTCATAGATGATATTATGATATACTTCAAAGATGAGGAGGAACATGCTCATCATTAGAGAATAGTTCTTCAATATTTAAGAGAGCACAAATTGTATGGAAAGTTGTCTAAATGCTCATTTTTTCCAAAAAGAAGTGCAATATCTAGGGAACACAATTTCTACAAAGGGAATTTTGGTTGATCCCACAAAAAAATGAGCAATCATAGATTTCTTGGCACCCAAGAAGGTGCACTAGGTATGCAGTTTTATGGGACTAGCTAGATATTATATGAGATTTATTTTAATTCTTTTCAAAATTGCAAATCCCATTACCTCACTTCAAAGGAAAGGTGAATGGTTCAAGTGGATGGAAAAGTGTGAGGCATTTAGTGTTGGGAAAGCACTTTGAAATTAAGTTTTAAAATCAAGAACTTAAGTATATTTTCAAAGAGCCAAACTTGAACATGTCAAAGGCATTGGATAGAAAAGTTGTCCAATTATGACTTTGACATCAATTTCATAAGAGGGAAAGAAAAATGAGTAGTTGATGCTCTTAGTTGCAAGAGGCATATTGCAAAAATAGCTACTATTCAAACAACCTTTCAAGAGCAAGTCTTGAGGAATTTTCTAGGTGACAAGTTTTATGAGAAAGTTGAGAATTCCCTCTAAAACAACTCTCATGATCTTAGGTATGATGGACACCAATTGGAATCCAATAGGCTATTGAGATACAAAGATATAATATTCATACCCAATCAAGGTGACTTGAGAAACTTTATTTTAAAGGAAGCCCATTTTTCCACTTATTCAAGGCACCTAGGAATGACTAAATTATTAGTTGACTTAAAAACACTATATTTCTAGATGGGAATGAAACAAGATACCACAATTTTCATTGTTAAACTCTTACCGTCAACAAGTCAAGGTTGAACACCAACACCTAGTAGGAATGTCTATCCAAATGATATTCTTGAGTGGAAATGACAAGTCATTAGCATGGATTTTATCCATGGACTCCATAAATCAAAAAATGATCATGATATAATTTTGATAGTGGTGGATAAACTCTACAAATTTTCTCACTTCATTCTATGTAACTTAATAGATGCAGCTCCAATGTTGGCTAAAAGAATTGTTCAATAAATTATTTTGTTTGCATGGAGTCCCTACAAATATCATCTCAAATAGAGATGCACACATGACCTCAAGATTTTGAAAAACTTTATTTTTAGCATTGGGGACTAAGCTAAATAATAGTATATCTTATCATCATGAGACTAATGGTCAAATTGAAAGAGTAAGCTAAGTTTTAGATGATTTATTATGTATTTATTTCATGGACCAATAGTATAAATAGGAATAATATATACCTCTCATTGAATATTCCTTTAACAATTCTTACCAATCTATTATTTAAATGGATGAACCTTCAAGGTGTTGCAAGTATGAGCATATTTGGTGGTGTTTTCATTAATGTTGTCATTGATGTCAACATAGTTCAGTATATTGCAGATTGTGCATGTATAGTTGAGATACTGTTGAGATGTTGTGAGTACATGGAGCTATCCTTATGATGTTGTAGATGTGTTGAATTGATGAGTTTCCAAGTTCTTTTGAGAAAATTAATAAAGAGATAAGTTAGAGTTTTGAATGTGTTCAAAATGTGCTTCGGTATGTGCTTCATGTTTCTCCTGTGTTGATCCTATGCTTGTGCAGATCTGAAGGGTTGTTTTTGATGAATTGATGGTGATATCTACTAATTTGTTGTTGCTAGTTTGATGGAAGGTGAAAGTTGTGTTCACCGATGTGTGAACTGTTTTGGTAGAGTTGGTTATTTGTGGACTAGGAGAAATTTTTTTTCTCCATAGTCCCTTGTTGTTTTGTTTCAAGTCTTGCGGATCTGGAATGTGTCTTATAATGGTGTTCTCTTGGTTTTGGAAAAGATGTGTGTGGTTTGGTGATCCAGAAGTCAAGTTTCAAAGTTGTTGTATGTGTTTGCACATTTCAGGTGGACTGATGGAGGGAGTTCGGGGTTTGAAGATTGTTGCACTTGTTGCGGATGTATCTAAAGGAACCTCAGATGTGTTCTCATGCATAATGAAGAATTTTGCCTCGTCTATGTGCTATCTTCTTGTTGGGAAGTGTGTACATCAATGTTCATTTGTGTTTTCATTAGGTTTGGTCAACCAAGTGTTTACACTTCATTTGAAGAATTAAATTTAATTAAGGAAGTTTGTGGTTGATCCAAGACATTGTTTTTGGTCTTGGTTAAGTATTTTTATTGGTCCACTCTCATTCCTTTCTATCGTGGGAATGTTGAGTTTCTGACCTAATTTGAATTTACGAAATGAGGCATATGTGACCAACCTTGGAGAAAGTTTCTAAGGTTGAAGATGGTATAAATGCAAGTCAAATTAAGAAGAATTGGATGATGATGGAAGGTAATGAAGTAAGCCACAAGTTAAAAGAGTAGAAGTGTGTGAAAGTGAGTTGAGGTAGCAGTACTTCATTGTGTTAGATTCCTGAAGGTAGTGAGGTAAAGGTTTCAACAATCTTTTGATCAAGGCTACAGATATGTGTTAATTGTTGTGGTGGATCTTTTGTTTTCTTTTGTATCAGTAGGCAGTGAGCCTTCCTATTGGACAATGAGTCCTTTCTGTAGGTAGTGAGCCTTTGTATCTGGACAGTGAGTCCTCTTTTGGGTAGTGAGCCCTTGGCAATGATCCTTTGTAATCAGTTTTTCTATCTCTTTGTATTGTGAGCTAATCCTCATCATGATTTTTCCCTCATTGGGTTTTCCACATAAAATCTGGTGTTCATTGTGTTGATTTTACTTTCTATTATCTGCATTTGATATTTATACCTAATAACAAAATAGTGTGGTTGTGATGCTAATATGTATTTAAACTTTTGAATTTGAATTTGGTGACAACTGATTCACCCCCCCTCTCAGTTGTCCCACACCATTTAACAATTGGTATCAAAGATTTGGTTCCTTGGTGTAGAACTTAACCGCTTAAGGAAGATTTGATGGCACATAAGTTGGTGATCCCTATGTTTGATGGATCTAATTACAGTGACTGGAAAGTGCAGATGAGAGGATATATTATCTCTCTTGGTTACAAGATTTGGAAGGTTGTTGAGACAAATTATATATTCCCAATGGGTGGTCTTACTACTATAGATGAGATTTCTACTTATGAGGAGAATGAGAAGGCAAGGTATGCTATTTTCAGTGCTTTATCTAAAACTGAGCGAAATAAGGTGCTTTCTTTAGGAACTACTCATGAAGTCTAGAAGAAGTTGGAAGAACTATATGAAGGAAATGAAAGAGTAAAGTTGACAAAGAAGTTGGTGGCAAAGCACAGATATGAGAATTTGAAAATGGAAGAAGGTGAAGATTTTACAAGTTATTTCCAAAGGGTTGAACTTGCAGCAAACAAAGTTAGGAATCAAGGGGGAAACCTGACCGATGAAGATACAATTGAGAAGATCTTGATCACCCTGCCAGATTGCTACAGTGATAAGATCTCAGCTATTGAAGAGATGTATGATCTTAAGAAATATACTAAAGAAGAGCTATTTGGCACCTTGATTGCATTTGAGATGAGAAAGTTTGGAAAGAAAGAGGAAAAGACAGAAACAACATTTAAGGAAATGAAGATTGAAGATGATCCAGATAGTGATGGTTCTAATGAGCTAGAAGTGAATTTCACTAGAAATTTGAAGAAAGGTACAAGTAAGTATAAAGGTATGTTTCCCTTTAAATGTTCCAATTGTGGCAATATTGGTCATTATGCTTCAAGATGTCGGAAGAGAGTTGTGCATAAGAAGAACAAGGATTATAAAGATAAAGATAGAAAGGATAAGAAATATAAGAAGTTGTATTATGTTAAAGAAGAAGTTGGAATCTCTGATGATGAATCTAATTATGAGAATGATGATAGTGAATGCTTATTTTTAGCTTTGGAGAATGAATTTTTATTTGCTAACCTTGAAAAATATGCAAGGAAGAATGTTTTGGAAAACAAGAAGAATGGGATGGAAGGTACTATGTTCACTTCCTTTCATGCGAAGCATGATGAGGATTACTGGGTGATTGATAGTGGATGTACTAATCACATGACCGGTGATAAAAGTAAGTTTAATAAACTCGAAAAGTATGATGGAGGCTTGGTCATGTTTGGTGATGATTCAAGAGAAAAAATTATTGTGAAAGGTACAATTAGTTTTGATGGAATACACGACATTGATGATGTATATTATGTATAGGGTTCGAGGCATTACCTTTTAAGTGTTGGACGGATGTGTAGGAAAGGTTTTAAACTCAAGTGTTTCAGAATAATACTTGTGAGATTAGAGAAGGATCCTAAGATATGGTTGCTTCTGGAAGGAGAACTCGTTGAAATATCTATCAACTTAAAGGTGTGGATGGTCAGTGCCTTGTATCTCAAATAAATGAAATTTGGTTATGGCACCAGAGAATGGGACATTTAAACTTTGATAATCTGGTCATAATTGGTTTAAGAGATGTTGTTTGAGGTCTACCTAGAATCACAAAGTTGGCTAATACTATTTGCAGAAGTTGTCAGTTAGGGAAATCAACAAGATGCAAATTTAAGGGAAAAGAGAAATCTACTACTGGAATGCTGGAGTTAATTCATATGGACCTCTATGGTCCAACTAGAAAAAGAATCCTGAATGGTGACAAGTATTTCATGCTCCTTATTGATGATTATTCTCAAATGACATGGGTTGCTTTTCTTAGAGAGAAGAATCCGGCTCTAGATAGGTTTAAATTGTTCAAAGAAAGAGTGGAAAATGAAGTGAATTTGAGAATCAAATGTTTGAGATCTGATAGAGGTGGAGAATCCACTTCTGGTGATTTTAATACATTTTGTGAACATGGCATAAAAAGATAGTTTTCTGCTCCAAGAACCCCTCAGCAAAATGGGGTCATTGAGAGGAAAAACCGGATGGTACATGAAGCTACAAGAACCATGATGAAAGAATCAAATGTACCATATGTGTACTAGAGAGAGGCAATACATACTGTTGTTTATGTTCTTAATAGAGTTCAGATTAGAGGAAACAACACAAAGATTCCTTTTGAGTTATGGACTGGTAAGACTCCTACTGTGAAGTACTTCAAGGTATTTGGAAGCACATGTTACATTAAAAGAGATGATGAAAATCTTGGAAAGTTTGATACTAGATGTGATGAAGGAATTTTTCTTGGGTACTCCACTTCCAACAAAGCATATAGATGCTTCAATAAAAGATTGAGGAAGATTGTTGAAAGTTCCAATGTGAAAGTTGATGAAGAAATGCACATAACTATTGTGATAAGTGAAGTTGAACTTGATGATCCTATATGTGGACAAGTACCTGAAGAGAACAAGGAGAAGGAAGAAGAAGAAGAAGAAGAAAATGAATTGGAACCTATTTCTAAGACTCCTAAGTATGTGCAAAAGAATCATTTGGAGGAACAGATAATTGGAGATAAGAGTGAAGGTGTAAAGAAAAGAGGTAAAGTAGTAGGTGAGGTAAATCTATGTTTACTCTCTAAAATTGAATCTAAGTCTGTGAGTGAAGCATGTGAAGATGAGAGTTGGTTGAGAGCTATGAAAGAAGAGTTGCAGCAAATAGAAATGAATCAAACATGGGAATTAGTTCCTAGACCTGTGAATAAGAATGTAATTGGTTCAAAATGGTGTTTTAGAATAAGTTGAATGAAAATGGTGAAGTTATAAGAAATAAAGTAAGACTTGCATGCAAGGGATACTCACAAGTTGAAGGCATAGACTTTGAAGAAACATTTTCCCCTATGGCTAGAATGGAAGCTATTAGAATGTTTTTGGAAATTTTTTCTCACAAGGATTTCAAAGTATATCAGATGGATGTCAAGTCAACATTTTTGAATGGTGAATTGGAGGAAGAAGTATACATGGAACAACCTGAAGGATTTCAGTTATTTTACAAATCGAATATGGTTTGTAAGTTGAAGAAGGCATTGTGTGGACTGAAGCAAGCTCCCAGAGCTTGGTATGCAAGATTGGATAGATACCTGACAAAGCAAGGATTCAACAAGGCTCTAATAACAACAATTTTTAGTTCAAAGTGCAAGGTAACAAAATGTTAATAGTGGTAGTATATGTTGATGATATCATCTTTGGTGGAAATGAAGGCATGTGTAAAAGATTTGTAGAAGAAATGCAAAAAGAATTTGAAATTTCCATGATTGGTGAGTTGAATTTCTTTCTTGGCCTTCAAGTAAATCAAACTGATAAGGGGATATTCATTTCACAATCTAAGTACATGAAAGAGCTATTGAAGAAGTTTGGAATGGATGATTCCAAACCAGTAGTACTCCTATGGTGACCGGATGTAAGCTGAGTAAATATGATGAATCTACTAAAAATTATCAAAGCAAATACAAATCTATGATTGGCGGGCCATTGTATCTTACTGCTGCTAGACCAGATATTATGCATGCAATATGTTTAGTTTCTAGGTTTCAAGCAAATCCTAAAGAGGCACATGTTATAGCAGTAAAGAGGATATTTAGATATCTTAAAGGTACACTAGATTATAGCTTAGTATCCTAAGTTATTTGATTTCACCTTGGAGTGCTTACACGATGTGGGTGGGTTGGTGAGAGTGTGGATGGCGGAAGAGTGCTAATTAGAGGGGTGGTTGATTTCTTTCTTGGTGGAAGAGATTGGTTTCTTGGTTAAAGTAAAAGAAATAAGATTTCAGTTCTTTCTCACTATGAGGTAGAATATATTGCTAAAAACATCCACATACACCCACAGGTTTTGTGGATGAAAGGCAAACTCTAAAAAGAATTGGAGTAATATGTAGATATTTTATTCCTATTTCTACTTGACAATGCAAGTGCTATAAAAGCATTACCTAATTTTCACCTACGGGCTCAATCAGGCAGGGCAATCTATGTTTTAGATGTTCATGAAGGCTAAATGGGGACATTTTTGTGCAGGATTAAATCATACACCCGATGTATTTCTCAAGGAAGTCTGATAGAAAGCATGCCTCAATCAGATTTGGCATAAAACTTCTGATGAAGAAAGTCGCTGATACCTTCCTATTGTCTTGCCGACTAGCAGTTTGGTTCTATTCATTTGAAATATACCGGTTGGCCAGACATCTTAATCGCCATGCTTTTTTATATGTCTCCCTGACATGTTGAAGTCTTGCCGACCGTTGTGCACAAGGCTAGCGTCGCCGAAAGATTTTGGGTTTGGGGAGAAGTCTTCCCGACAAATAGAAGTCTCGGCAAAAGGAGGGTAGCATCAGTGTGAAGTCCCTCTAGATCAAAATGGAAGCCCTCTGCTGAAAGAAAGTCTACGTGAAGGGTGCTTTCACCCAAGCGAGGTCTTGCCAATAGATGATGAGCCCGAGCTCATCCGGGATTTTCCTTGGCACTAGGGTCCATATGTGGATGGAGGTCTCGACCCAGCTTGTACCTTCACTATGATGATGTCACCACAGACGAGGTGGTCTTGCCTAAAAATAGAAAGGGACATAGGTAAGACTCTTGCCACCATTTGTGAAGTCTTGCCACATCGAGATGTTTTCAGTGCACTTTCCCCAGTATGATCACATGAGGAGACATAGCGATTAATGTCTTCAGGACATGCGATTCTACAGCTAAAGTGACCTTTGACTATCTAGGAATCGTTGTGAGTTCGACCAATGAGAGAACTAAGGACACACCATGAGGTATTTGACTGTTGACTTACCTGAGACAAGAATCAACAAAGCATAATGATAACAATCTACTCTAAGATCGAGAATTGTCCAGTCAATTTCGATGAACATGGTGTTTGAATCTAATAGGGTAGGTCAGTTTTTGCTTCTCGAAGAAGGTCAACTTGAAGAAAGATCTGGAGCGAGAATCAGGCCAAAGGAAGAAGAAACCATGAGTCATAGTGACAGTTGGGATCGCTACTGGCAAAGGGGTATCAGCATTAATGTTAATGCTTTAGAGGCAATTTCCATGAAGCCTTCAAGGAGGTTTGGGCTTATGGACAGCAGGGGATATACAATCAATGCAGGATGCTTCATTAAAAAGATCTAAGGGCGTCTCACTTTAGAGAGGTATTTTACTTGTAAGCCCAGAGCGGGGGAGCTAACACAATTTTATTTTGCATAGCAAGCATTTTTGCCTCTTTGTAAAGAGTTCTTACGATGCTTTTTCAAAGTTTGCTTGACTTTTGCAGTCCTTTCTCATATTAGAAAACTTTTGTAACTCAATTTTGGAGATGAAATTCAATAAAGACCTTGATTATTATTGTTTTGAAGCTCTTGCCTACTTTCTCTTTGCATTTTTGTGTTCAGTTAGCCTATTGATCAAGCTTTTAGTGACGTAATGTTTATTTACTTTGAGCTTTGTCTCATATTTTAGAACCTTTATGCGAAAATTATTTTTTTTGCAGGTTACAAATTGTGTCAAAAGATGTAAAATGAATTTTAGATGTGAAATTATTTTTCCTTCTAGGAATCTTAGCACCAGGACTTGTTTGTGAAACACTTTTGCAAAAATATATACAGAAGTGATTTGTGCAAATTTATCTTCAGTCATTGCAAGCAAGTGTATGAAGTCTGGTTTCAAATCCAAGTAGCGTTTAGGTGCATCACCACATGGTTTAGTTTTAATTTTAAAGCATTCTCCTTCTCCCTTTTCCTTTCAAAATTAGTAGTTTTAGGTGATAGCATAAAGGAAGCCGGCCTTCTCTGGAGGTTGACCTCTGCTTATAAGAAACCCACATCTTTAGAGGTCTTACCATGTTACACTGAGGTGTTGAACATCAAGTTCAACAAGGGTGCAATTTCAGGTGACAACTTAAACATTTAAAAGAATCTGGTTATTCATTCAAGAACAAAACACATATCTATCAGATATCATTTCCTAAGAGAAAAAGTGTTGGAAAATGAAGTTAGATTGGAGTATGTGACAATAGAGGAACAAATTGTAGATATATTTACTAAGGCTCTCCCGAAGGATACTTTTGAGTATCTTAGGGAGAGGTTGGGGGTCATTGGCCCTCTGAACTAGGTGCACATGAAGGTGCATTAGTCTAGTGAATTCATAGTTTCTTCATTTATTTGGACTAATGAATGGGTCTACTCCATAAGGGAGTAGAAAAGGTTTTCATTGTTGCAATATGAGTTGAATGGGTGCACTCCTAAGGGGGAGTGATCAGAATTTTTGATCTTTGTCATTGATGTCAAAGGGGGAGAGAAAGTCATGTGAAAAATAATAAGAAAAGGAAGAAAAGGTGTCCTCCTAGAATATTGTGTAGGATGTTGTCTTTGATGGTTTTTTTTCTTTTCACCTCATGTGTTGCCATCAATGAGAAAGGGGGAGATTGTTGCAAGTATGAGCATACTTGGTGGTGTTTTCAGTAATGTTTTCATTGATGTTAACACAATTCAGTATATTGCAGATTGTGCATGTATAGTTGAGATACTGTCAAGATGTTGTGAGTACATGGAGCTATCCTTATGATGTTGCAAATGTGTTGAATTGATGAGTTTCCAAGTGCTTTTGAGAAAATTAATAAAGAGAAAATTCAGGTTTTGAATGTGTTCAAAATGTGCTCTAGTATGTGCTCTCCATTTCTATTGTGTTGATCCTATGCTTATGCGGATTTGAAGGGTTGTTTTTGATGATTTGATGGTGATTTCTAAGGATTTTTTGTTGTTGGTTTGATGGAAGGTGAAAGTTGTGCTCACTGGCGTGTGAACTATTTTGGCAGAGTTGATTATCTGTGGACTCGAAGAAATGTTTTTGCTTCACAACCCTTCATTGTTTTGTTTCAGGTCTTGCATATCTAGAATGTCTTATAATGTGTTCTCTTGGTTTTGGAAAAGATGCATGTGGTTTGGTGATCCGAAAGTCAAGTTTTAGAGTTGCTATATTTGTTTGCACAGTCCGGATGGACTGATGGAAGGAGTTCAGTGTTCAAAGATTTTTGCACTTGATGTGGATGTATTTGAAGGAACCTGAGATGTGTTCTCATGCATAATGAAGTGTTTTGCATCGTCTATGTGCTATATTCTTGTTGGGAAGCATGTACATCAATGTTCATTTGTGTTTTCATTAGGTTTGGTTGACCCGGTGTTTACACTTCATTTGAACAATTAAATTTAATTAAGGAAGCATGTGGTTGATCAAAGACATTATTTTTGGTCTTGGTTAAGTATTTTTATTGGTCCACTCTCATTCCTTTCCACCGCGGGAATGTTGAGTTACCAACCTAATTTGAATTTATGAAATGAGGCATATGTTGCCGATCTTGGAGAAAGTTTCTAAGGTTGAAGATGGTATAAATGCAAGTTGAATTGTGAAGAATTAGATGATGATGCAAGGTAGAAAATTAAGCCAAAAATTAAAAGAGTAGAAGTGTACGAAAGTGAGTTGAGGCAACACTACTTCATTGTGTTAGATTCCTAAAGGTAGTGAGCTAAAGGTTTTTGAAATCTTCTGATCAAGGCTACAGATGTGTGTTAATTGTTGTGGTGGATATTTTGTTTTCTTTTGTATCAATAGGAAGTGAGCCTCCCTATTGGACATTGAGTCCTTTCTATAGGCAGTGAGCCTTTGTATCTAGATAGTGAGTCTTCTTCTAGGCAGTGAGCCCTTAGCAATGAGCCTTTGTAATTGGTTTTTCTATCTCTTTATATTATGAGTTAATCCTCACCATGGTTTTTCCCTCATTGGGTTTTCCATGTAAAATTTGGTGTTCATTGTATTGATTTTACTTTCTATTATTTTCATTTCATGTTCATACCTAATAATAGAATAGTGTGGTTATGAAGCTAATAAGTATTTAAAGTTTTGAATTTGAATTTGGTGACAACTGATTCACCACCCCCTCTTAGTTGTCCTACACCATTTAACAAAAGGAATTATATTTTTGGAGATGCAAAACACCTATTAGTTGGGGCATACTAGATAATAGAGTGTACATAGTGTGAGCATAATCATAACCTAAGCTAAACATGTCAAATCTAATAGATTTTAAGCAATATCTAACTAATTAAGCTATTACCCCATTGAAATTCTTGAAAACAATGAACAAAGAATCCATTAAGACATAAACAAACAATAAATTCATAATGGAAGCCTATCCTAATGCCCCAAACCTTATCCCATTATGGGATTGGTGTTGCATATGATGTGGAATGTCATCCCTTTCCCAATCCCTCAGATGAAACAAGCTTTCAAATGGATTATATTGATAAAAGTTGATGAACATGATGTAAACTAAACTAAAATGATTCTAAATGCTAAAGATGGATGCAAATGGATGAAAGTGAGTATGAAAATGTGCAACATAAATTTTCTAAAATGGAAGTGGATCCCTTTCTCAAAGAAATGAGGAGTATTTATAGGAGAAAATGGTGAATCAATGGTTAGGATTGATTTGATCAATGAATGGATGAGATGCCATGAGAGGTGGCATGGTTCAAGGATTCTCATGAATGGATGACAATGCAAGTTGATAAGGATCAAGGATTTAATCATTG